>CAVNZG010000284.1:0-18954 GCA_963693315.1 Diogma glabrata
TCTACCGAAGCCATGCCGAATTTGTCCAAGGTGTAGTTCGTGTTTTTCTAATGTCGAGTGTTCTGCACAGCTCTTCCATCAGTTGAGATTCAAAATTCCTTCCTGGTCCGTATGCAACTCGAGCGGTGTTCAACTTTGAAGTCATAGTTCTGCAGGATCTCTATCCATCTTGTTGCTTGTCCTTCAGGAAATTTGAATTGTAACAACCATTTTAGAGCAGCATGGTCCGTGCGAATCAGGAATGGTTGTCCACACAAATACTTGTGGAAATGTTTCACAGCCTTGATGATAGCTAACAACTCCTTCCTCGTGACACAGTAATTCCGCTCCGGCTTTGACAGAACTTTACTGAAGTATGCCACCACTTTCTCATCGTCTCCAATTTTCTGTGACAAAACAGCTCCAGTTCCTACATTGCTTGCGTCTGTGTCCAGAATGAACATCTTTCCGGATTCTCTATAGGCTAGTATAGGGGTGTTGCATAGTTTTTCTTTTAAACTGCAGAAGGCCTCATTACATTCGGTTGTCCACAGAAACTTGGTATTTGCTTCTGTCAATTTATGTAGACTCTTGGCGATATTTGCAAAATTCTCCACGAATCTTCGATAATAGGTGCATAGGCCAAGGAAACTGCGTAGCTCATGAACATTCTTCGGTACTGGCCAATTTTTCACAGCATCAATCTTCTCGGGATCGGTTCTGACTCCATGTTCTGTAATGATGTGTCCAAGGTACTTCACTTCTTTGTGGAACAGACTGCACTTTTCCGGATTCAACTTCATGTTGGCATTACTTATTCTTTGGAGTACTTCTTCGAGGTTCATTAGATGCTTTTCGAAGCTGCGACCCATTATAATGATGTCATCAAGATAAACGAGGCAGGCCTTCCAGGTTAAGCTATGCAACACGCATTCCATTAGACGTTCAAATGTTGCTGGGGCATTGCATAAACCAAACGGCATCACATTGAACTCCCACAACCCATTGCAGTAGAAAATGTTGTCTTTCGTCGATCTTCTGGATGCATTTCAACTTGCCAGTAACCACTCTTCAGATCTAGCGTGCTGTACCATTTGGCTCCTGATAATGTGTCCAGTGTGTCATCAATTCGTGGCAGTGGATAGCTGTCCTTAATGGTTACCTCAATCAGTTTTCGATAGTCTACACAAAAACGAGCTGACCCATCTTTTTTTCTAACTAGCACCACTGGTGAGCTCCATGGACTCTTAGATGGCCTGATGACTCCATCACTTTTCATTTTGTCCAGCATTCCTTGCACTTTCTCGTGTTTAGCTAGTGGTAGTCTTCTAGGAGGCTGCCTGATAGTATGAGCGTTTCCAGTGTTGATTCTATGTCGCACGATGTTTGTTCTTCCAACATCTTCATCTCCAGTAGAGAAAACGCTGCTCATCTTCGTTAATACCCTCTTGATTTCTTTGAATTCGGCCGGGTTCATTCTTTTATTAAGATCTTGAAGTATTGCTACTAATGCGGAATTGTTTCTCTGCATGAAGACCTTCTGCTCTTCTTTACAGTTGATTATCTCTTTTATTGTGCTGCATTTGGCGATTTCTTCTCCATGGTTGATGACCACTCGTTTATTTGAGAAGTTAATCAGTTGCACTGGAACTACCCCCTCTTTTGCTGCTACTAGCGTTCGGCCAATCATAATGTTTCCCCTAAAGTCGTTGTTAGCTGGCTCAATCATCACAGGTGAATTTTAGTCACTTTTATCTAGTAGCTTAGTCCAAATGATTTTCTCAGATTTTGCCGGGATCTCAGTTGGTCCATCACTAATAATACGGACCTCAGCATTGTCGTTGGTGGCATTTAGCACTATTTCTGTTTCCATATCTCAGTACGTGGCTTCCCAGATCTAATATAAAATTGTATTCTTTCATGAAGTCAAGCCCAATTATGCACTCATCTTCTATATCTGCTACAATAAATCGGTGCCTAAATGAATTTCCTCCAAGGTGAACCTCTTGGTCGCTTTCTCCATGAACTAGAACTGTTTCACCCGTAGCTGTTTTTAGGGTGAATCGTCTTGCTGTATCGATCTGACTATCACAAACCACATCTGGACGCACTATCGATCTCGAAGCACCTGTGTCCAAAGTCAACATGCACGATTTGCTTCCAACGGTTGCCTCTAAGACTAGACTACTATTTTCTCTTTTTACTTGTGATACCACCAATGTAGGGCATTGTAATTGAGCCAGCTTTCGCCCTTCAAAACTGGCACAATCTAGTTTCCCGAATCCGGAACGCGGCCTCTGTCTTCCGGGTGTGGCTCCCATTTACATTCTCCTCGGATGTGCCCCAACTTCCCACAGTTCCAGCATCTTACTCTGCTAGACCTACTTCGTTGATTTCGCTCAGGCTTATCTCCCAGACTTTTGACACGCATGATCACCTCCTCAAGCGCTGCTTTTAGAGGTTCTTCAGCAACTTCCATCTGACGTACCCTATCTGAGCCATACGTTCTTTTTACAGCTTCCATCTGCAGGGCCAATGCTAAGACTTCCGCGGGTAGTTTCTTTCCACTTAGATACAGCTGATTTCTCATTTGTACATCTCGAAGAGCATTGATAAATGTATCAGCTGCCAGTTCGTCTCGGTGTTCCGCGTTATAGTTTGGATATGACAGATTTACCAGTCTCACAATGTCAGCCTCTAATTCTTGCAAAGTCTCGCTGACTCCTTGTTTCGTGTTTTGAGCTGCATGCGATGGAAAGCTTGCATATGACTTTCCCCATATCTTACTTCTAAGGCCTCCATTAGCTTGCTGTAATCACGCTCTGTCGCCGATAATATCTGCAAAATTTCAGCAGCAGGTTCCTTCAATGCCAATATAAGCGCATTTGCTTTTTGTTGGTGATCAACCCCAGTTGTTGCTATCTCAAATTGCATCTTAAATATCTGATACGATGTAGATCCATCAAATGCGGGTGTTTTCACTCTAGCTGGAGCTGAAGTAGTTGATGGAATGATCATGTTACCTGACTTTACTTGCGCTATTTCTTGGCGGAATTCACTCGAAAGATTGCGTAATTTCTCTTCATGTTCTTCGGTAACTTTCCGCAGCTCCTTTTCCACGTTGTTGATTTTAACCTCCGCACTGGATATACGTGACTTGATTACTTCACGTAGTTTTTGTTGATCTAATTTTTGTTCCGCTGCCTGTTTCTCTTGTCGGGCCATCAGATTGTTTCCTTGTTTGGCAATCATATCAGCAAACTGTTGTTGTTGGTTGTTTCCTTGTTTGGCCATCATATCAGCAAATTGTTGTTGTTGGTTGTTTCCTTGTTTGGCCATTATATCAGTAAGTTGTTGTTGTTGCTGTGCCATCATTTCTTTCATCAACACCATCATCGGATCAATTGCTGGGGCATTTTGAACTGGAGCTTCCTCCGGCTCTATTTCTATGACCTCTGTGTTTTCACCGCTTCTTCTAAATTTTACGCAGCCGGAATGCAAGTTCTGCCTTCATTCCATGGATTGGAGCATTCCTTTTCTTCAACTCATCCTTCAGCTGGGTCTGGCTGAGATCACTAATATTTACTGTCTTGACCATTGTTTCAATAATCCCACTTCTGACACCACTGTAACGACTCTTCGTTGGTCCTTTTTGATTATTGAGCAAATACGACAGTAAAAACACAGATCTTTAGTTAACAAAATCTCAAACTTTATTTATCAACCAGTTACAGCAACTTCCGATTTTAATTACAATAAATTCCAGGGTCTCCAATTTATGCACGATAAACTTCACCGCTATTCCACAATTTGAATCAATAATATTCGGAATCGTAAAATCTGTATTTACTATTCCACTAAGTTCAAATTCTTTTACTATTAGTATCCAGGCTCAAGTACCACCGATTATTCCTTATACTTGCGAATATTTATAAACACTTTTAATTCAATTAATTAATTTTAATTAATTTGAATCAATTTGTGTTCGTCGAATAATATTGGATCACAGAGAAAAGCTGCCACCCCAATCAGAAACAATCATTTGGGGGAAATTGGAAGGAGGTTCTGGGTCACCCAGGTTGTGGGTTGTGGAAGCCAACAATAAAGAACAACAAAATTGTAAAGAAGTCATTATAGGAAAAACTTTAGTTAGATCGGATGCTGATTAAAAAATACCAGTAAGGGTTTTAAATCAGTCAGATACGCAGAAAACAATTAAGAAAGGATCAATCATAGGACAATGCGAAGAGGTAGCTAAAATAATAAAGTGTGAGCAAAAAAACATCAATAGCTCGGTCAACACAAAACAACAAAAGGCAGAAATGGACAGAAGGGCTTTCAGAAGAGCAGAAGAAAGCAGCACGTCAATTGCTGGAGCGACACAAGTCTGTATTCTGCAGTTCACCCGAAGGAAATGGCAGAACCAATTTGGTAAAACATCGTATTGACACTGGAGCAGAAAAACCGATACGCCAAGCACCAAGGAGATTACCATTGGCTAAAAGAGAAGAAGCAGATAAAATGGTAAGAGATATGAAAGAAGCTGGTGTTATCGAGCCTTCAGATAGTCCCTGGAGCTCACCTGTGGTGTTAGTTGGCAAGAAAGATGGAAGCTTAAGATTTTGTGTTGACTACAGAAAATTAAACGCAGTCACTAAGAAGATAGCTACCCATTGCCAAGAATTGACGATACACTGGATACATTATCAGGATCAAGATTGTTTTCAATACTGGATCTGCAGAGTGGTTACTGGCAAGTGGAAGTTGCGGAGGAAGATCGGGAGAAAACCGCGTTCAGTGTAGAGAATGGACTATGGCAATTTAATGTCATGCCATTTGGGTTATGCAACGCGCCCGCAACTTTCGAGAGATTAATGGAACGGGTACTAAAAGACTTGCACTGGAAAACATGCCTTGTATATTTGGATGACATCATCGTCATGGGCAAAGACTTTGATGATCACTTGAGGAACTTGGCGGAGGTACTGGAAAGGTTGCAAGCAGCAGGTTTAAAGTTAAGTCCGAAAAAGTGCCCACTTTTCAAGGAAGAAGTAAAATATTTGGGACATAAGGTTACGGCAAAGGGAATTCATACCGATTCTGACAAGATTGCAGCAGTTATGAACTGGCCAAGACCAAAGAATCCACATGAACTACGAAGCTTCCTTGGATTGTGCACATATTACAGGCGGTTTGTGCCACGATTCGCCAACGTTGCCAAAAGTCTGCATGAGTTAACCAGAAAAGATTAGACATTTGAATGGAATCAACCTCAGGAACAAGCATTTGTGGAGCTCCGAAGGAGATTATGTACGGCTCCAATTCTGTCCTATCCTATACCAAATGTTCAGTTTATTTTGGATACTGATGCCAGTAATGAAGGTATAGGAGGAGTATTGTCGCAGAAAATAGATGGTCAGGAAAAGGTGATAGCTTATTTCTCCAAAATGTTATCAAAGCCGGAGCGAAATTATTGTGTTACCCCAACATTTTCATAAATACTTGTATGGTCAGAAATTTTATCTCAGAACTGATCATGGTGCGTTAAGTAAAGTCAGGTAACATGATCATTCCATCAACTACTTCAGCTCCAGCTAGAGTGAAAACACCCGCATTTGATGGATCTACATCGTATCAGATATTTAAGATGCAATTTGAGATAGCAACAACTGGGGTTGATCACCAACAAAAAGCAAATGCGCTTATATTGGCATTGAAGGAACCTGCTGCTGAAATTTTGCAGATATTATCGGCGACAGAGCGTGATTACAGCAAGCTAATGGAGGCCTTAGAAGTAAGATATGGGGAAAGTCATATGCAAGCTTTCCTACTCCAGTTCAAAAATCCAGAGGGGACAAGTAGCACGTTGGATCGAACGGTTGCAGGCGTACGATTCGGACATTGAACATCGAAAGGGTACTGCACATGGGAACGCTGATGCATTATCGAGACGACCCTGTCAAGTTGAATGCAAGCATTGCAGTCGTCAAGAAAATATGGAGAATATCATCGATGTACGATTACTACAAGTGCTACCTGATGATGAATGGACTGCTGAAGCCATAAAGAGAGATAAATAAGAAGATCCGGATCTTGCACCGATCATCGAGTTCAAGGAAAAGGGTTGCAAACCAGTATGGGGAGATATTGCTGATAAAACTCCAACTTTGAAGGCGTACTGGGCGCAATGGGACAGTCTCCAGCTAGAGAATGGATGTTTAAAGAGGGTATGGGAAAGCTCAGATGGCAAGATAAAGCAATCCCTTATAGTGGTACCAAAAGGGAAAATACCAACAGTATTGAAGGAGTATCACGAAGGGACGAGTGGAGGCCATCTTGGGATCAATAAAACTCTTGCAAAAATACGATAACGGTTTTACTGGTCAGGGATTCGGCAATCAATTGTGGAGTGGTGTCAAAAGTGCGACAGGTGTGCGGCGGTAAAAGGACCCGCACGAAGGAGTCATGGGAAAATGAAGCAATACAATGTAGGTGCTAAATTTGAAAGGATCGCAATGGATGTAGCGGGACCATTCCCAACAACTGATAATCAGAATAAATATGTGCTTGTGATCATGGACTACTTTAGTAAGTGGCCGGAAGTGTGTGCAATTCCCAACCAGGAAGCAACCACAATCACTGAAGCTGTGATAAATAATTGGATTAGCCGATATGGAGTTCCTATGGAGATCCACACCGATCAGGGACGGAACTTCGAGTCAGCCGTATTCCAGGAAATTTGCCAAATGCTGGGGATTAACAAAACCAGGACGACAGCTTCACACCCACAGTCAGATGGGATGGTTGAGAGATTCAATGCTACATTGGAGGAATTTATAGCAAAAGTGGTCAGTAAGAACCAACGTAACTGGGATCAACACATTCCTTTATTTTGGATGGCATTCAGATCAGCAGTTCATGACACCACGACCATGACACCAGTTCAAACTATTTTTGGAAGTGATTTAAGACTTCCTGGTGACCTCAAATTTGGAGCGGTAGCATCAACATCATTGTCTGCGCAAGAATACGTCAACCGAATCAGGGAGAACCTTGAGGATATTCACAAGCTTGTTCGGCAGAAGATACAACTGACCAGTGATAGAATGAAAGCCCGATATGATATACGATCCAATAATAAAGGTTTCGAAGAAGGACAATTAGTATGGCTACATAACCCACAACGAAAACGAGGGTTATCACCGAAATTGCAAGCTGCATGGGAAGGACCTTACAACATTATAACCAAGTTGATTGACGTGGTTTATAGAATTAGGAAAGGCCATCGAGGCAAAGCGAAAGTCGTACATTTGGAAAGATTGGCCTTATACAAAGGAGAGCTAGATCCTGTTCGGGACGAACAGGCTTAAGTGGAGGGTAATGTTACGAGTACAGAAAAATCTAGACGATTACGGTCACTTCCAGGAAAATAAAATCAACAAAACACAACAAAAAATGAATGAAATGAATAGTGTTGTTGTTGTACATATTCTTAGAATTAAGGTCTACATAAAACAAATGATTTTATGAATCAAATCAACGTAACGTAAAATAATCGAATATTCTAATATTTTCTCAAGGTTTCTAAAAAGTGACCGCGAAATTTCTAGAGATTAAGCAGAATGTATATAAGGAAATTACCTCTTGTAGTTTTTAATTATTTTTATTTTAAACCTGCGATAGTGAAGTTAAAATTATAAAAGTGATCTTTAAATTATTTTTTGTGTAAAATTATAAGCGTAATAAAGTTATGAGTGTTATTGAGTAGAAATATTTTGTGTATTATTTTGAACGTGGTGTACTGGAAATTTCTGCAATAAACCGTTGGAGTTTCTGAAGCTGTTGAAAGAATATTCTAGTTAGGAATATTGTTTGCTGTATTGTTTTCCTATTGTTGTGGAACAATTAAGTTGTTGAATACTTAATAAAACCCGGTGTTTGTGCTTACTAATCAGTGATCGAACTCAAAAGAGATTGGGAATTACGTTTATCGAATTGAGAGTGAGGCCAATTCGAAGTAAATTTGGAAAAACGTAACAATATTATTATGGAGTGTAATATACTTACTCCCAGAGTATTATAGACAGGAAGATACATATGCAACACAGGAAAATTCTTTTATACCCCATCCATACATGAACGAAGTTTAGCTGTTGTTCTTTTAGCAGAACATCTAGAAAATAGATTGCCCGCTATTTTCACAGCTGCAAAAGTGCAACAAATCCTGAACACACTGACTTCAACTGCGTTCTTCACTGATATGTAAAATTATGCGTTTTTCAAAACAATGCCGTATTCGAAAATGTTTAGGTATTACATATCGAATAGAAGTAGAAATGGATTTCAATGGCTCAAATGCAAAGAGCAAATTGACAGATAACCAAGCATTTTCAATGAAACTTAGTTTATTTAGACTGTACGCAATGCATCCGAATCAAGCTCCTTTCATCGCATGTGGTTAGAAAATGAACCCGGTTTAACGCTTTTCCTCCCACAATTGAGAATTGTCAACGGCGTTACACATGTCAATTTCGCGTACCACACTTACCACAGCTGACACTGGGATAAATGTATTAATTACGCTTGCAACACGTCACATCAAAATCTAATTCATGCATTATTTCTTTCTCGTTCATGGGAAAAAATATAAATCGTAAATGGCAAATATCGCAAAGATATTAGAGCACAGACTTTAATTTTTATTAAATAAAGATTATTCGAATTTTATTGCAATTTTACCAAGCCTAAGTAATATTACGTAATACGTAATATTACCAATTTTACCATGGGTAATATTGCTTGTACATCTGTACACCTAAGGCGACTTTCCATGAAATAGAAATGAGATCCTGTTCGGGACGAACAGACTTAGGTGGAGGGTAATGTTACGATTCTACATTAACGCAATAAAATACAAAACATTCAACTTCAATTTACGATATACAATATTTCAAAAATAAAATCAAGATCGCATTCGCTTCCTATAACTTGGGTCAACATTAAATAAAATATATCGAAAGTAATTACGTAGTTTTCTATTCTAGATCTTTCTTAGTTTTCCTAGAATATGCGAGAAATTATGTAGAATAGAATTGTATACACCTATCCCCCGCTTTACACGGCACTCACTTAACACGTTTTCGACTTTACACGGTTTTTGAAATCAAAATTTCCAAAAAAAAAAATTAAAAAAAAAGACAAATTTTGGTATTACACGCACTTATATCTACCTTATTTTAATTAAACCTTCTGGTATACCAGTATACCACTTATGATCATATACATACAGGTTTTAATTAAAACAAGAAACTTGTAACAAAAAACGCCTGCGAGTGTTCAAAGCAAAATTTTGAAATAACATGTTGATGTATATCAGCAAAGGGATGTAAGAGATTCTCTATGCAAATCAGTTGATTTTAAGCAATATATCGTTATTAGCTAGATGCAAAATGCGTAGGTGTATTAATGATCATCGTTAATTTGTAAGTAAATAATTCTATCTGTTGACATACGAGTTAACGTGAGATATTATACAACACTGGCAATAGCAGTGAGATCTTATTCTATCCTATATCCTATGAAATATTGGGTCTGTCATATTTTATTAAATGATTGGATTTATTGTTTAGTTATCAACTCAAAAAAATTTAAAGAACACAAACAATAAAAATTAGCGTCCATCAACATCGTTGAACGCATGTTGTTGCGGTGACCGTGATGTTAAAAGTTTTTATTTGTTGTTTTGACACATATTGTAATTCCTACTACACAACACATTTTATTTAAAAAAAATAAAAACAATGGAAAATAAATTAATGATATGGCTTTGCAGTTTTATTGCAAGTCATGGTTGGTTCGAAATATTTAAACACGGGCATTTTTTGCAAAAATTTAAAATTGAAAAGCGCATCTACTGATTTCGATACAGCACAACAGTATGTACCCACTAAAATTGACTGAAATTAATTGCGGTACATCTTACTGTCCTGCAGCCAAATTTTGTAACTGTGAAGCGGTGAAGCGTTAAAAATTCCATTGTTTCTGTTCATTCAAAAACTTATCACTTCACCGCTTCACAA
This sequence comes from Diogma glabrata, assembly GCA_963693315.1. Taxonomy (NCBI): domain Eukaryota; kingdom Metazoa; phylum Arthropoda; class Insecta; order Diptera; family Cylindrotomidae; genus Diogma; species Diogma glabrata. The sequence goes on from CAVNZG010000284.1 coordinate 10,059, forward strand.
TTACAGAATTTGGCTGCTGATCAGGTTTTCAATACTAAAGAGCGATTAAGCTTAGGTGGCAAAGCGTTCAAGTAAAAAGGAATAAACAACTCTCTCCATTTATTGGAATGCCAATACAAAAGCTTGGGTTAAAGCCACATTGTTCATTGATTTGTCTCATAACTCTTGCGTACCACAAGTAAAATAGTATTTAATCAAAATAATATTTAAGGTTCTTCTTTTACTGGACAATGCTCCATGTCACCCTCAAAATTTGCAGCGTACAAATGGATAAATTGTATTTCTACCCAAAATTAAAACTTCTTTATTGCAACCATTATACCAGAAGATAATAAATAATGAAACTACTCTCAACAACATGATCCAAATATTGAACTAGCTCTCCGATTTCTGCGAACTGTCAACGAATTTTTAAGTCAATATGAAGATGTTTGCAAGATTTAGCTAAAAAGAAAACACAATTATTAATTACAGATTTAACTTCCAAGTCGCACCGAACTGAATCAAGTTAAGTTAGGTTTGATTTAGGTAAAAATGCTAGTATGTGCATGCATACTTACTTTTTATTTTTCTGTAAATTTCTTATTGGTTATGTTACATATTTCGTTTTGAAAATGAATTTAACTATTATGTCGATATCTTATGTGATTAAACTGGTACTTTTATGTTTTACCGAATCTGTTTGTTGCAAGAAATGACCAAAAACCCACGTTTTTCGTTTAACACGGTTTTCCATACAAAATTTATATTTTCGATTAACACGTTTTTATCAGGAACGTATCTACCGTGTAAAACGGGGGATAGGTGTATAAGGAAAATGCGTCTGGCAAAATTAGTTTAATTTTAGACTGTGTTACTGTTAAGTGTTAAGTTGCGATAGTAGAAGTAGTTTAAGTGGAATGTGAGATAAAATACATATAACTGTTATACCATGCATATAAAATCGTGTAAAAAGAAGGTACTTTTAAATTAGTTTAGTAAATCAAGTTTTATGTGTTATTAAGTAGAAATATTTTGTGTATTATTTTGGACGCTGTGAACTGGAAATTTCTACAATAAACCGTTGTAGTTTGAAGCTGTTGGAAGAATATTCTAGTTGAAATATTGTTTGCTGTATTGTTTTCTTGTTGTTATGAAACAGTTATAGTGTTGAATACTTAATAAAGCCTGGTGTGTGTGCTTACTAATCAGTGATCGAACTCAGAAAGAGATTGTAAGTCCAATTGGAAATAGGGTTATAGAGCAAGAGGCCAGACCTTCGTTATTTTATAAAAGCTGAAACTTTTTCTGCGCATACCCCCTACTCAGGTAAAAACGATTAAGGTAGGAACGATTAAGGTAGGAACGATTAGCGACATATAAAGTTTGGACCATGGTGGCTTTGGCAGGGACAGGTAACAAAGGGGCCTCCAAAGTTTCGTGGAAGTATAAAAGGTAATTTTTGTATATATTCTTCGGGATAGTATTAGAAGTCACGTCACCCATTGCCAGACACTTACTTTCGTGGTAACCCCCTGCCAGACACCCTTATACTTTAACAAATGGCAGAGGGTTGCCACGATAGTAAGTGTCTGGTAATGGGTGACGTGACTTCTAATACTATTCCGAAGAATATATAAAAAAATTACCTTTTATACTTTCACGAAACTTTGGAGGCCCCTTTGTTACTTGCTCCCTGCCAAAGTCACCATGATCCAAACTTCATATGTCGCTAATCGTTCCTACCTCAGTAGGGGGTATGCGCAGAGAAACTTTCAGCTTTTATAAAATAACGAAGGTCTGGCCGTCTGGCTCTTAGTCTAGAAAAACGTAACAGTATAATATATAAATCTTAGTAAAGTATTTTTGGTTTTAAAAACCCAAATTGAGCAAACATTCTCTTTATGATGACTTAATATTTTTTTTGTAATTTTATTTTTATTTTGATTTATGTTCTATAAAACATATACCATGCAGTTAAATCATAGCGTTTAAATTTACAGCCTCAAAATAACCCGTAAAGTAAGTTTGGTGTGTCAGTATACTTGTCAGTATACAGCCACCGGTTAATTCTAAACTTTACGGAAAGTTCTTGACGTAACCCCTAAGGTCACACCCTCACCCACTAGTTAAAATTTTTTTAAATCAAATTTGACATATTCGATCAGTTTTAAACTTAAACCGGCTGAAGTATAAGATAAATAAAATTGAAGCTTAAGTAAAATTTTAAATATGGAAACAACCTTCATATTCTTTTTGCGTATTTTGTGTATTATAAACGCACAATTTCTTCTCAAGACTTTCAGAACAGAATAATCGCATAGTACTCAATATGTACGCTTATATATGGTGCCATTAAAATGACTTCGCTACAATTATTTGCTTAACATTGACATAACTAAGGAATCAATCAGAACTAATGTAGATTTATTTTATGAACAATTATATTGTATTTATATTATATTGTATAAATAAAAATTAAAATTTCTAGTTTGGTTTATTTTTTTACAGACTTCGTAGTTATGGATCAACAAGTTTATTATCGGCCAACGAAACTACTGATAATGAGTAATATTTAGTGTGATATATAAAAGTATAATTAAAAAGAGTTAAGATATATATAAAGTACATTATGTAAAGGTATTTTTTTGAAGTATTCTTATTTTAAATAAGTAAATATGTGATTTATTTTTCTATTTTATGTTTGTAATATTAATTTATATAATTTATTTTAAATTGAAATGAACGTTTGTTTATATTACCTTTAAAAATCAGTAACATTCTTTATTACTTAAGCTTATCTAAGGCTAGATTTAAGTTCTAATGGTTAATGTTTAGTTGTATTTATCATAGAATTAAATAGAACTTTTACTTAAATGTCGGTAACTGCGGTCATCTAAAGGGACACTAACAAAAATTCTAAAGGATCGCCAATTCGACCATAGTGATAATGGATTTAATAAATTAATATTGCCGTATAATAATATAAATTTAAAAGAGTATAGATCAATAAGTTATTTGGATAATAGCCGTGTTCAATTGGATATTTTTTTTCTGTTGATTAAGAACTTTCTTACTCAGACTAGGGTAGGTGTATTTTAATTTTTAACGTTCCAACTAAATGTTTTCAGAGTTTATTGTATATATAACTGTCATTACCTTAACTATAAAAATAAATAGAGATTCAAATTTTTTCTTAGGGTAGTTTAGAATATTATTTATTTATGTAAAAACATAATAAGTGTATTTAAGATTTACGATTACTTTTAGTTGTGTATGTTAAGTAAAGATTAGAGCTTGTCATCATCAAAAGATAATTATAAAAATATATATTACTTTATCTTAAGTTTGGATTTTAAATATGAATACGAACATAATCGAATCTTAGATTAAAATAACGCTAAACTTGGAACATAATTTCTCATTTTTGAAATTTGTTTAATTTTCGAATAAAACTAAACTTCCACCAGTTTATCATATATGACGCTAAAAATTTTAAACCAATGTGGTAACGCTACATCTTTTATGAAAAAAGTTTCATTTTGGATTTGATTTGATGAAAATAAAAGTTGATAATGCCATTTTAATTAAAATAAAACTTTCTCCGGAGCGACTTGAGTGAAACAAAATATTTTATTTATTTTTTATTTTTTGTTTTTAATTGTAAAATCCAAATTCACTCAAAATAATTTTTATTTCATACTGATATCTAAAACGACATTTTTCGGATTATTTATGGTACAAAAAGTTGAACTTTAATGTCCTAGGACAAAATTTTATAAAGTCATAGGACGTTAAAGTTCAACTTTTTGTACCATAAACGTTGAACTTTAACGTCCTAGGACTTTATAAAATTTTATACGTTAAATGACGTTAAACTTTTTGAGCAAAATTTAAAACTCATTTCTTTTTATTTTAATAAATTTCCAGTATGAAATAAAATTTTGTATTTACCTCAAACGAAAAGTATTTTTAAAGGTACTCACTAGTAATTTCGGCCTCGGCTAGACGCCTCGGCCGTAAACAACTAGCTCGTACTTTAAAGTTTCACTTTTCGTTCTAGATAAATAAATAACTATTAATAAATCAATTTTATTTAAAATAATCTTTACTACATGTTTCGAAATTCATTGATTTATTAAAAAATATTTTGAGTGAATTTGGATTTTACAATTAAAAACAAAAAATTAAAAAAAAAAAAATATGCCATTTTAACTTAGATATATTTTGCTTCACTAAAGAGCAAATCGATATATAAAATTTACCCTATTGATTAATTATTGGTAAGTCTCATGTAAAAGATGAAAAATAAAATAATTTTATTAAGTAAAAAAATGTTTAGAGTCACGTTTCATTTAAACAAATATAATGCTTAAAATCATGTTTAGAAGAAACGACAATTTAAAATAGAATGTTATGGCAGTTTATATTATTTTTTTTTCGTAGGATAATAACTTATTATTTTAATATAAAATTATGCTTATTTATTTAACTTTATTATTAAAATGATTTTTTTATGAATAAATCAAAAAGTGAAAGTGTTTGCTTGCATGGGACTTTGTATCCTTGTGCGTTTGAAATTGTGAGAAATGGAACATATTATAGTTTGCGTATCAAACAGTGTAAAAATATGCGTTCAACATATATGTAATACTTACATCACGCTTATATAGTATAAAAAAATTGACTTTGATAAAGCATTTTGTATAATTAATTTGAATATGAATAAACAATATTTCTAACGGCCTTAAATCTTAAAATCTAAAATAGTTGAAAATATCTAGAATCAGATACTCATCAACATTTTCCATTTGTTGGTGGTTTTGGTCGACAAATTTTACTACGCCCGTTTGCTCCATACACAATATTACATGAGAATGTAAAGTAACCGCATGTTGATGATTTTGTGTAGTATGTAGAAGAGAAATTTTTACCTTCTGATGTTGGATTTGAATCATCTAAACTACCAGTTACAGATTTCGTAACGGTTACATAGCTATCTGGTGTTTTATTTTTTAAGTTCTTATCCGAACTTAAATTAACTTTGTTTTTGTCACCAAATTTCGAAGGCAAAAATCTTGTGGTAGGATAACGTTTTGTTTCGTACGAGATTTTTTTCGAAGGATTTAATTTCGATGTTGCTTTTTCGGTTGTTGTGGTTGGTGTTGTTGTTGATAATATTGTCCCTGTGAAAGGATCTTGTTTAACTTCAGTATAAACGGATTTTCCGTTCTGGGTTTGTATAATACTATATTTTGTGTTTGAATCCGGTACTGTGGTTTGTTGGGTTTGTGTTGGTACTGTGTCTGTCTGGGTTGCAGTACCTGTCATATTTTTATTGGGGTTTAACTCGTCTTCTTTTCTACTATTAATATTCTTTATATCTGAATTTGATTTTGTTTCAATTGTAGGAGATCCTGATTTTTCTAGATAATAATCTTCTTCATCATATTCCTCATCTTCTTCATCATAAATTATTTCATCTTCTTGTTTATTACTAATCGTACTTGGTGGTGCCGATAATGAAACGGAAGAGGTCTCGGAAGTTTTGTATCTAATATCGTTTTCGGCATTTCGTATTATATTTTCTTCTCCAGTAATTTCTTCTGTTCCTCTGTGAATCGTATAAAGTTATGAAAAAAAAAACAGAAAAAGACATTTAAAAAAATTACCTGTTCGATCTGTATTGTGAGATTGAGTGAAATACATCCTTGTTTTTCTCCCGCATTTGCTTAACTTCTTCCTTTGTACCAGAAGCCGATTGAGCCGCACCATGATACGCTATTCCATATCTAAAATTACGGAACGATTAAGTTCGACACGTCGTTAGAATAATATTTGATAAGTAAATTACTTAAAGTTGCCTTTTATCTGAGATTGTGTTTGTCCACTAAATGAACTAGATTGTGCAGATGCGGATCCTCCACCATTGAAAATTTGTGGTTGATCATCATCTCCTTCACCTTGTGGCTTAAATCCAATTTGAGCTTGAGATGAAGTTTGTCCTGGACCGCTTGATTGAGAATCAGCTAAACCACCCTTTTCATTGGCTTGAACTTCTGATTGACTCTCATGATCAACACCACCACTTTGTGCTGAGGCTTGTGTACCACCTGATTCTTTAACTGTTACCTGTGATTGGGATTTACCTACTCCGCCAGACCCTTGTGCTGAACTCATAGCTCCATCTTTATTACCGGAGACCTTGATTTACAAAAAAAAACAAAGTATTAGAATAAGCTTAACTGAAAAGGTAATAAATTCATAATTACTTGAGCTTGAGCTGATCTATCTTTATCAGAAGTTTGAGCACTTGCACTGAATGTGCCCGTTCCACTGTATGTACCAGAAACCTGTGTTTGAGCAGTGCCAGCATTTTTACGCCCTTGTGCACTAGCTATGGCCTCACCATTTTTTACGGATGTTTCAGATTGTGAAAAACCATCATCAGCGACCACTTGTATATTTTCTGGTACTTGTGTTTCTCCTCCACTAGAAATCCAGGTATGGCCGGTTCCAGGTTGTATTATCCCACCTTGTTCTGATGGGATAGTATTTGCTGGCCATGGTGTGCCTCCAGTTTGAGACGTTTCCCATGGTTGACCGGAGGGACTTCCCGTTTGTACTGGTTTTGTTGTTTCACTAGTTTGCTCGCCAGATTGCCATGGCTGCCCTGTAGACTGATCCGTATTTCCTGTCTGCCATGGCTGCCCATTTGTCCCAGTTTGTGTTGTTTGACTAGGTGATCCATTTTGACTTGGTAAAGGTGTTGTTCCAGTTTGTGTTGGCTGTCCTGTTGTTTGAGTTTGCCATGGCTGTCCGGTTAGTGAAGGTTGTCCGGTTTGTGAAGGTTGACCGGTTATGCCATTTTGCCATGTTTGTCCTTTTCCAGTTTGAGTTGGCTGGACTGTAGGTCCAGCTTGCCAAGGTTGTCCTCCTGTTCCAGTTTGCCAAGGTTGTTCTCCTGTTCCAGTTTGCCATGGTTGTCTTCCTGTACCAGCTTGCCATGGTTGTCCCGCTGTTCCAGTTTGCCAAGGTTGACCACCTGTTCCGGTTTGCCAAGGTTGACCACCTGTTCCAGTTGGCCAAGGTTGTCCTCCCGTTCCAGTTTGCCAAGGTTGTCCTCCTGTTCCAGTTTGCCAAGGTTGTCCTTCTGTGCCAGTTTGCCAAGGTTGTGCGCTAGGGGGCATTGGTCCTCGTTGTCCCCATGTTGTAGCTGGCACCGATGAGCCTGTTCCAGTTTGCCAAGGTTGTCCTCCTGTTCCGGTCGGCCAAGGTTGCCCTGTTCCAATTTGCCAAGGCTGCCCTGTTCCAGTTTGCCACGGCTGCTCAGTTTGTGTTGGCTGTCCGGGTGGACCACTTTGCCATGTTTGACTACTTGGACCGGGCTGTTGAGTTGTATCAGTGTGCCATGACTGCCCAGTCTGGGTTGGTTGCCCAGTGGCTCCATTTTGCCAAGGTTGTCCAATATGTTCATTCTGGGGACCAGTTTGCTTTTGCTGACCATTAGTACCGGTCTGGAAAGGTTGACCGTAAGGTTGCCATGGCGGTCTCACTGTCCCACTTTGTGTTGGTTGCCCAGTGGACCATGGTTGTTCTACCTGGCCAGTTTGCATGGGCTGGATAGTTTGTTGTCCTCCTGTTCCTTGTTGTGTTGGTTGTCCGTTAGATACTGTTGACCATGTTTGTCCAGTTGGTTGAATTTGATTCGGATCGGTGGGAAGCTGGTTTTGCCATAACTGACCTGTTGACCCCGTGGGCCATTGTTGCCCGAAATGTGTTGTTTGCATCGGTTGACCATTTGTACTAGACTGCCATGGGTGTCGTTCTGTTCCAGTTGGTTGTCCTGATTTCCATGGTTGACCAGTTGTTCCTGTTTCTGTCCAAGGATGGCCCTGACTTCCAGGTTGCCATTGCTGATTTGGAAAATTAGTTTGCCATGGATGACCCTGTGTTGTTGTTGGCCAAGGGCCTGTTCCAGATTGCGTGGGTTGGCTTGTTGTACTTTGCCATGGTTGCGCTGAAGTTGAAGTTTGCCAAGTTGGACTTTGTGCTCCGGTTTGCCAAGGTGATTGAGGTCGTGTATTCCATGGTTGTCCAGTTGTACCGGCTGATGTAGGCTGCCCGGCACTTGTTTGCCATGTTTGGGTTGGTTGGCCTGGCGGTCCTGTTTGCCACGGCTGCGGTGGTGCACCTGTATGCCATGTTTGTCCGTTTGTTGGTGCTCTCCAAGTTTGAGTAGACCCTGTTTGTGCAGGTGGCCATTGCTGGTCTGGTTGTTTTATTTCTGCTGGTTTAGTTTCTGGTACCCATTGTTGTCCTGAAGGTAAAGAACCCCCTTGCCATGTTTGGCCGGTAGATGGACCCACTCCAGTTTTCCATTGTCCATCTAAAGACTGCGGTGCTGTTCCTGGTTGCCATGTTTGACCATCTTCGCCTAAGTAACGTGGTAGAATGCCATTATGCACAGTTTGCTGAGAACCCCCTGTTCCAACTAGAACCGTTAAACCACCGCTAGGAGTGTATACAGTTTGTCTATGTACTCCTGATTGGTCTGGTCCAGGAATAACTCTAATCGGTCTGCCGTCACTTCCTATAACGGTTTGTTTCGTACCCTGGCCTGTACCTACTAAAACCGTTAAACCGCCTTCTGGACGAATTACAGTATGATCACTACCAGGATATGTTACGTAATATGGTGATTCACCTGAAATAAAAATTATTTGAAAAAGAGGAACTATTAAGTAACAATTTACTAATACCATAAGGCGGGCAAGGATCTGCTGTTTTAGATTGTGTGGGATCTGTGAAAGAAGTTGACGGACCTCTTTGATCAATACCTCCAGGTTGACGTTGTTCTCCAACCTGCGTAATTCCATTGGACCCAGTTATCGTTCCAGACGTGCGCCCATTTTCA
>CAVNZG010000285.1:0-59891 GCA_963693315.1 Diogma glabrata
GGAACAACAACTAAGGAAACTGTGACTGTAACACACTGCGTTCTGACATCAGTCCAGACTATCCATTACAACACAATGAACTAAGTTCCATCTCAGTTCAAATTCTGGTTCGATGTAAATAATTTCTGTAAAGCGCTATGAACGTTTTAAACGTTATCTGAAGTTGCGAAAGATCTTTAATAAGGCATGTGTCGCTTCTATTATATCTGAACTAAATGACCACATCTTTACATCGATATCCTTGAAAAAATTGTATATGGACGTCTGGAAAGTAGAGCCGCTATTCATATCGTAAATTTTCATCTTTCATCTGCACAGTGAAGGGCACACCTAGCCACATTTTAAACCACTCTTTTAACGGTTTTACAAAATCTTTTCGGTTATATGTTGTCCCAAGTCTGAAAAAGGAGGTGTTCCTGGATGGCAGGTTTCTGGAGACATTTTGGTATCACTAATTCATTTATAGCTGATCTAATTCCAAGTGATCGAATGCAAGAAGAAACGCATAGTCTCGAAGTTCCAATTGCCGAGGCAGATATCACGCGGGTCAGTTAGCGAACTTCAGATCCAACGTGCAACACCATTTGGTGGTTGCATTAAAAAGGTCCCAACAAAAATTTACTTTGCAAACGCGACCTCGACCACGAACTTACTGGCCACAACAGCGGGTCTTGGTAGGGCAACATCGTTTAGGTGGTGCTGTTAATAAACGTTCGGCCAAGATGAATTCACAGTTTTTACCAGCCATAATAAAATGCAAGGTTGGTAAGGACCTTTACTAATGTACGAATTTAGATGGTGGGGACATGGGGACTTACCATACTAAAGACATTAAATTATGACATGAGCCCCCCATTAGCTTTAGGTTCGTGTTAGCTTATTTTTTAGTAGTCATAACATAGGTCCCTGTTAATTTATTTAGTAATAGTTTTCTTATTTGTTTTCATTAATTTATTTTCTTTGTTTTTAATTATTCCTTTGATTTATTAGATTCTCACCCTGGTTGATCTAAGAAATCATCCATTATGTCCAACATATTAACGTTTTTGGGTTAGATGTGTGCCGCTTAAGACTTTTTGTCTGTGGTTGTCTGATTCTGTTTGTATTATCTTGGCAGCCCCATCCACTTCCAATTCTTTACAAACATTTTTACTATTTTTCTGAATAGTTTTCATCGCTAACAATAATAATAATATCTCTTATGTACCTGAAATTGAGTTTTGGTACTTGAGGGCACTGTCCAGTAAGAGTGTTAGGTAGTTTTTGTTTATTAGGTTTAGTTTTTTGGGGGAAACTGATGTGCGTAGAAGGGAGATATTGTCTCACATCTATCATCAGTTCCACATACAATTACTGGACAGGTCTCGCAAGTCTGAGACTTCTGTTGATGGTCATGGTATTCAACATTTTTATTCCTTTATTACAATAAAACTGATCTTAGTTAATGTATCTCTGCCGCTATATCTATCGCTGGACCCATTTGTGCATACTTACTAGCTTTTGCAGCTTTGAGTGTTGTTGTCGGACTGAGACCCTGTGTGTCTGAACTGGGGGATTTTTTGCGAGACATGACAAGTTAAACGATACCTTAATACAGCTGGTCAACAAAGATTCGCTTCTATGGTCAAGGAAATAGACACAGGTGAAATTTGTCAACGTTCAATTTTTTTTTTACTGTCTTTCATCAACATACAATTTACTGAACATGTGGTTATCTTGTGGGAAGCATTCATCTCATCAATTCATGATCTTTTATGGTATGTACTAACATGTTGTTACGTTGATTGACTTTCATATAGTGTTGCCTATTTGGTTATTGTTCACCCTTTCTTCACTCAATCAAGTTCTGTTATGCACCAATATGTAGCGTTTGGATGAACGTGCAATCTTATACAAGAATGTTAGAGTACCTATAAATTCTGGGCAAATAGATTGATGTTTGGCAGTCATATCTGACAAACAAGGATCATTCTCCAGCGCAAATAACTTTTCTTTTCAGCCGCAATTTTGGGCTTATACAATTCTTGTATGATAAACTCACTAATTAACATATAAATTCCATCACTAAACATACAAACGTACGTAACCATTTGGGCAATTCATTGTTAAATTTTTTGAATTTTTTTATTACATTTTCTATCTAACGTATGCAAACATTCGGGCGATTCATATTATTACGTTTTTTTTCAAGTTCATTGCAAGTTTTAATTTAACTTTGTTATATTTACTCTTTTGAAATGTTTCTTTGTGTTGAATTAAAAATCCAGAATGGCTTTCTTTTTTTCTCTTTTCATTTGCTTCCATGTAAAATTACAACAGCAATCAAAAATGATAATAAATCTTTCTATATATATTAAAATAATTTGCCTCACAGGTGGTTTCATATTTGTTTTGGTTGTGTTATTAATACGAAAGTTGTTAATTTTTGTGTTGGGAGACCCTATAAATGAGTTTTTTTTCACTGATATGATAGTATTGATTTAAGAGCATGACGAAACCACAAAACATTTGCTTATGTATTAATACGTAATAAAATATGTATTAATGGAATAATATAAATACCGCAATTGGATTTATATAGAGACCAGTCATCATTTGATTCTTTTGTGAAAAGAAATGAAATAAATAATACATACTTGTTATTTTTCATTTTTTTGGGATGGAAAAACCTAGCTAGTGCCTATATAAAAAAGTAAAATATATTGGTAGAAAAAAAACCAAAATTGTATTTCAAACAAAAAAATATAATATATGTGTTTTGTCAGGCGAAGTGCTGATAAAAAATTACTTACTGCTTATTGATAAAAAAGCGAAGTGCTTATTGATAAAAATAATTACAAAATTGTATTTCAAACAATAGTACATTATGATGCAAGGACGTAAAGCTAAAGATTTTGGATGGATGTGGAGTTTGCAAATCGAGGCGCCAGCCGAGCTGATCTATCCGCTCCCAACTAATAGAAACAGTTGGAAAATTTTATGTTATTGCAGATTAAATGTCGTTTTGTAACAAAATCAGCAATTATTAGATGTAATTTGAGAAATGCTTTTTATGAATTAGGATTCCACTTTGAGACGATATGCTGGAATGGCTTCCTCCAAAAGCCAGAATGTACATTCGTTTCTCTCACCCATCCTAATATTCTTGAGGAGTTTTCTTAGTCCCCCCCTGCCAGACACCCTTAAACATTAACAAATTGATAATGTTTAAGGGTGTCTGGCAGGGGGTTACCACGATAGTAAGTGTCTGGCAATGGGTGACGTGACTTCTAATACTATCCCGAAGAATATATAAAAAAATTACCTTTTATACTTTCACGAAACTTTGGAGGCCACTTTGTTACCTGCTCCCTGCCAAAGCCACCATGATCCAAACTTTATATGTCGCTAATCGTTCCTACCTGAGGAGGGGGTATGCGCAGAAAAACTTTCAGCTTTTATAAAATAACGAAGGTCTGGCCGTCGCCGGCTCTTTGTCTAAAAACTCTATTATCAAAATTTAAAATAATAATTAATATTATGTGACAATTTCTGGTCATGTGACAGTTTCTGGAACAGAAACAATTAAATTTTAATTGTTTCTGTTGCAGACAAATTTTCAGTTTCTGTTTCAGTTTTTAAATTCGGTTTCTGTTTCAGTTGATGTCAAATTTGTATGAAATTTAGTTTCGATTTCTGTTTCTGTTGTATGTGAATGCACGGCTTTAGACAGATCCTTGAGAAAGAAACTTAGCTTTCGAAATATATCGGTTCATAAAAAACATATTGATATCAAAAAAGTGTGTTTAACTAAACGTCAAGCAAGTGCTCAACCCACTGATGCTTTAAAAAAGCCTCCAGGAACCCTCAGAACGCATGTTGTTGTGGGACATAGGTCTTAAAGGTGTCTGTGTTGTTGTGATACATATTATAATTCCTATAACACAACACTTTTTATAAAAAAAATTAACTTTATATAAAATAAAAAAACGAATGTAGGACCTGTAAAGGAGGTCGAAATTTTTTGGCTCTATTAATTTTTAATTGTGGTGATATATAAAACGAAATCCCTTCCAATCTCTACTGAAACTCCACGTTTTTCAATCAGTGTTATATTTTTCATAATAAAACAACAACAATTTGTTTGATTTTAAGACTGACTCTTTATTATCGTCACATTAAATAAAATAAAACAAAGATATAACTTTGGCTACTGTTTGATTAAGCATAAAACTTTTTTGTTCATTCTTGTTTTCTTTAAGTGTCGTCTGTAAAAATAAAGAAGAACTAAAAAAAATTTAATTTTATTTCTGTTCTTATTCAAATTAACATTAAGATTTTTGTGTTCTTATTATTTGTGTTTCATTCCTTTTTCATCTCATCTCCATCTTGAATCATTATTTTTTCTTTTTTATTTTGATCGCTTTTTCTTGCAATTTTTTTTATTTTGAATTAAATTTTATTCAATTTGTTTAGTGTAAAGTTACTTTAAGTTTGACGGTCAAAAATACATATTATTTTGATAAGAAAACGAAAATTGATGCTAACTAATTATTTGTTTAAATTAAAAAAAAATTAATTAGTTATGATTTGATAAATTGTCTTGAAAAAGGGATTATAATGTGCGTCTAGAGATTCTGATATCTCAACCTTTTTGATTTTTCTAGAAACGAGAAATACGAGAAACTTGTTTTAACATTTTTTTTTTTTTTTTTTTTAATAAAATGTGTTGTGTAATAGGGTTTAGAATATGTGTCACAACAACACATAAATACCTTTTAAGACCTAGGTCTAGACCTGGGTCCCACAACAACTGGCGTTCTGAGGTGTAGATTAACGCTTTTTTTAAACATCTGTGGGTTGAAGCCACCTGAGACTAAGTGTTCCGGCAAACTATTCCATTTGTACGCAGTTCGGACAAAGAAGTCTCTCTGCGATCTGCCAGTATGACAGTTATCGAGAAAATAAAAAAACTATATCAATTTATTTGGCAAAACTAAATATATGTGCAACAAAAAATAACATTAATTCTTTAGCAACTAAAATCAAAAGTTAAAAATTAAAAACTTAATCCAAGAAAATAAAACATAATGCAAAGCCTAGAGACGATCAAACATTTTGTCAAGCATAACGTGTCTGACGAAGTTTATGTTCCGTTTACGAGTTTGTTTGAACAAATTACGTTCTTGGCGCAAATTTTGATGCAAGTTTTGCTTGAAACATATATGACAAGCAAGCTTGATCGTGTGCGTGGATGGTAGATATCTATGAAGTTTACAAAAAATAATTATACCTCGGGGGTCACTGGTTTGATTACACCATGATATGGGGCTTGGCGAACCCGAGGTGCCTGAGGTATAATGGGCTTCAAACTGCAAAAATCCAAATTCAAAATATTTGTGGATTGAATGCCAGCCGTGACGCCGTGCAACATCATCTCAAGCATGACAAGCCGCATATACCTTTTCTTCCAGAAACAAAAGTTTCTGAATTCTATCCTTCTGAGGTAACGCTAAATCCTAAATATAGGCTTGAATCAGCTTTAAAACTTCATCAAGGTGTATGTAAGTAAGGGTGTAAGGGTGCTTTTGTTTTGTTGGTTTTTTTTGGTCCCATTGGCTAATGTTTTAGCATTGGACTTAAAAAATTTCTCCCAAAATTTCAGCTTTCTAGATCAAACCTGTGAATCGCGCAACCCGACTTGCTTTCCCAAATGGGAAAAACGACGTTTTTACTAAAACATGAATTTCTAGTATAATTTTTTTTTTAAATTTCTGATAGCAGTATGTCATAGAGAATTAAATTGCCTACAAAAACGGTCGTAGGTACTAAATCCGTGATAAAAATATTTTCAAAGATGTGCTTGTTTATGTTAATTAAATGGAAAACAAATTCGGGTTGTGCCGTTCACAGGTTTGATCTAGGAAGCTGAAATTTTGGGAGGATTTTTCTTAGGTCCAATGCTAAAACATTAGCCAATGGTCAAAAAAACAAAAAAACCTTAATGTTCATACATTCATTCGTGTTGCGTATAAACGTTTTCCAAATTTCGAGTTACATGGTGAATGTTGATGGCTACAACACAGTAGGATTAAAGGTACCCATACAAGGTTGTACAACTGGTCCAGTAATGGTCCATTACTGGCAGCCAGTAATGCAGCAATGGGCGAGTACTGGCAACCACGACTGGGCCATTAACATAATATTACTGGATGATAACTTCGGACAATAAATGGTTGCCATTCTTGGACCAAATACTGGCAACCATGACTGGGCCGTTAAAAAAATATACATTATTATGATATGTAAATTTAAATCAATTAAATACAAACTAATTTAAAATAAAATAAAAATGACGGAAAAAATTCAAATCTCCCCATACAACTGGTTCAGTTGCAAGAACGTCTGAGTAATGGCAAACTCTGCCCTGACCCTGCCAGTACTCCGCCATTAAAAAAAATATAAAATAATATTTTTATACATAAATTTAAATAAATTATTTACAAAATAATTAAAATAAAATAGAAATGAAAATAAATTAAAACATATACCAACCTTTCCTATATTATCATAGTCTTTCAACCGACAAGGCGATAACTAAACTATGTGCGAAAATTTTCAAACTATGTATTTCTAAAAG
The DNA here is from genome assembly GCA_963693315.1 of Diogma glabrata. NCBI lineage: Eukaryota > Metazoa > Arthropoda > Insecta > Diptera > Cylindrotomidae > Diogma > Diogma glabrata. Next base: position 6,620 of record CAVNZG010000285.1, read on the forward strand.
GGATAATACTCTAGTGAAATTTAAAAAAAATGACATAGATCGGCAAATTCATGGCTACAGTACTGGCCCAATAACAATAGCCAAGTAATATTTACCATTCATGGGCCAGTGCTTAGCCATTCAAAGGTAACAATAAACTGGCTATTTCCTGTAAACCATAGATCGGCCGATGATTGGTTCTAGTATTGGCTCAGTAACAATAGCCAAGTACTGTTAACCATTAATGGACCAGTGCTTGGCCGTATGTCAATGTCTGGCAAAACCTACTTGGGTATGTCTACTTGAAATTTTTTTTTTCACAATAGTTCTATACACAAACATAATCCCAATTTTTTTAATCTCCTGACATAATGTTGTGGACGAAATTAGAGCGAAATTTAATATTTCTGAGGTGATCGTTACCGGTGACTTCAACGTTCATAACAAATCGTGGTTAGAATGTTCTAAGACGACGCACAATTACAACAACGGAAGGCGGGCAGAAATATTTGCCGCATCACATCCAAACTTTCACTCCTCGTAATGGCGGTGATAAAAGTTTTCTTCTAGTTCTATATCCCATATCTATGCCAGATATTACGAGTGTCGATGTCAAAAAGCTAAGTATTGGAAATTTTGACCTTTATCTAATCACATCAGTTATCATAACTGATTTATTAAAACCTAGAGTTCCCAAACCACGTAAAATATTTCACTTTTCAAAAATGGACACCAATGGTCTCCGAAGTTTTTTCAAGGTTTCCCTTTTGATCGTCATTGTTTTATACTATAACGATGTAAATGTTTCTGCTCAAAACTTTACTGAAACCATTCAATTCGGTATTAATGAATTTGTCTCCTTTTCAATAATGAAACCACAGAAAAAATACTTATTTTCGAAGGCAGACAAATTGGCTCCTAGAAATAAACTTAAATTATTTGATATTTGTATTCATTAAAAGAATTCTGTTAATCGATCCCAATATTTAAAGGCCAATAAAATACCAAACCAAACAATCGAAAACGAAAAAGCAGAGATTAACAGAGTGAAAGTGGCAAAACATTTGACCACGTCAATTTTTGACAAAAGTTTTTATAGAGCCAACAATTCTTTAAATTATGGTAGGAAATCTTCTATTCCCCCTATCATTGATGGTGACTTAATCGTTAATGACTCTGCAAGGAAAGCTTCATTGATCGCGGAACGTTTTGCTTCAAATTCGACCGGAAGCTCCTAAAGAAATACCCCAAATCCAGTTATTCAGAAGTTAACATGGAAAAACTTCATTTCAAACCCAAAACCGTAGAAAAACTTTAAGGCGGTTACATTACAACAAAGCCTCTGGACAACATTCCTCATGTTATTCTAAAAATATTTTCAATTGAACTTGCGCCCACTTAGGGTATTCAAATTACTCGAAATTGCAAGTACCCGGGTAGTCGAGTTTTAATTTTCGAGATACCCGTGTTACCCGGGTACCCAGGTATTTGAAGAAGACATAAAATATATCCAGAAAAGTTATATTATAGTGGGAGTGCAGCCGTGTTGGGTTAATAAATTTAAGTTGCTTTTGTTAATAAGCTATTACGAAGCCAATTAAAATAAATTGAAGCTTGGTCAGTCCAAAAATTAGTTTTGGGAAATTTGTTTTATAAATAACTGAATTTCAGCCAGTATACAGCCAGGATACAAGCATCTTCTGCATGATCATTTCATCATTCCGTTCAATTTTCTAAACAACAGATTATGTATTTCCTTACAATATCAGACACACAGGTACAAAATTTTGGTTTAAAAGAACAAAATTTGCTTATATCCCAAATGCTGTACACTCGACCTGAATTGCATGAATTTACTTTTGAATGATAATTTTTTTAATAAAATGTGTTTTGTAATAGGATTTACAATATGACCCACAACAACACATAGAAGCCTCTTAAGATCTAGGTTCATTAAATCTTAAAAAGTTCTAGGTTCTACGTCCCAATCAACATTAATTCAAACTTAGGGATCTTTTGAGTGCTTGTTGAAAATCAAAATTTTTCAGTCGATAAAATTACCCGGGTATAGTTAATCGAGATACCCGGGTAGTCGAATATGTTGGAAAAGCCAAAAATACCTGGGTACCCAGGTACTCGATTATCGACATTGTATACCCTATACACCCACTCTTACCAACATTTTCTATAAATCCTATTAATCTGGTATCTTTTCGTCGTGCTGGAAGGAAAAAAAGGAACGAAATGTGATATTTCAAATAACAGACCAATAGCCCTACTCCAAGTCCTGTCTAAAATATACAAGCACTATATTAATTCACATATATCCAAATTTTTGGAAGACAACCATTTGATATCTGACAGCGGTTTTAGAAACAAAAGATCAACAACCAATCTATTGAACTATGTAGCTCATCTTTAGAATAGCATATACTGGATATAGGTGGTGAAACTAGCGTCATCGCATTAGACATCTCAAAAGCATCTGTCATGTCAATTTCACACAAAAAATTTTATGGTTAAGTTGATCATATTTTAGAGAACCATAAAATGTGGTCAATTATAACCACAGTATGGTTCTGTATCTATAATAACAACCATAAAATTTGGTTACCTATCACCATAGTATGGTTCGTAGCAACCATAAAATATAGTTAACATATCACCATAGTATGGTTCTCTAAAAGTATGGTTCTTTTTGATCAATTTAACCATAAAATTTTTTTGTGTGTTGATCAACAAGCTCGTTGCGGTGAAGTTGATTCAAAATTTTCTGGCTAACCGATACATATCAGTATCTGTAGATGGCTTTTCTTCTGAGTCTAAACTAATTAACGCTGGTGTACCTCAAGGCTCAGTTTTATCTCCCACCCTATGTTTAATTTATATCAATGAACTGTTGAAAATCACCAGTAATCCGATAAGTAGTTTTTCAGATGATAGTACACTGCACAAATCGTTCGTCCCCCTATCTTCAAAGGGTAAAATGCATGAACGAATAAATCCCGCCCGGAGAGACACTGCCATAAATATAAACGAGGACCTAGAAAAATTCGCCTAATCGGGTGATTTTTGATTTTGTAATAATTTTTGGAATATTTTTGGAATTATGAAAAAAGTTTAAATTTTTGTTTTTATTATAATTTTTAGAATATTTTTGGAATTTTGAAAAAAATATAAATTTTTGATTTTGTAATATTTTCTCGAAAATATAAATGGAGAGATTTTTTAGTAGTTTGCTGATTATATCATCTTTTCACTAAATTATATTAATATATGATCTATTAAAATCTTCCGGCAACGGTTTGATGTTTCGTATTAGTTTTGTAATAAATATCTAAACAGAAATAAAAAAAAAATGTACTTTAGCAAACAGTCTTATGTTGTTCGCTGCCCATAACTAAAAACGATGTCCTCATAAAAGTTTTTTACTGACAACTATATCAAAATCCTTAACCCTGCAGACCGAAGTCTTGATATCTCAGAGCTGTCAGATTTCCGCCTCTTCATATTAATTCTATTGTTTATATATATAATATGCGTAGAAGAAAAAAAATAAACCATACAGAAGAAAATAAAACAAAAAATTACAGAATATAATTTTCAAAAAGGAGTCGACAAATTTTTTGATTATTTTTTCGACTTTGACTACGACTCCAGGTACTATTCCCGACGACTCCGACTCCGCAGCATTGGAGTAACTGCACCGGTATTTTACAGAAAAAATGAAACAAGACACCAAATTTAAACAAGTTTAAAAAGTAAAGTGAGATGCAATGCAATTAAGTTTTTGATTCTGTTTACACGTTATCACTCGGCTAGTGATATATCACTTTGAAATTATAAGATAACTTAAAAGTGATGTCAAATTTTATGAATGAGATGTTAGTTTAGCTAGACGTTATCATTAAGTGAGACGTATAATTTTTTGAGTGAGGTTTACTTAAATGATACCGTCTAATCGTACCTTAAGAAAAGAAGAATAAATGTAACTAAGGCGAAAACAAAAAATACACATTACAAAAACTATTTAATAAACCAAAGAGAAATGTTTAAGTTAAATATGCGTTAACTGTGCGTTTGAACTGGCTTACGGATTTTAATAATGTTGTTAGCTTAATAAATTAATTTTTGTTTACCTCTATGCATTTTGGCTTATCAATGGCGTTAGAAGAAGAAGTAGAGAGATAAAAATAATAATGCAAAAACAACATGTGTTTTGTTGTAGTTTATTTCCTCATTCTAAGTGAAAATCAAAAATATTGAGCAAAAATGTAACGTTCTACTTTTTTAACACGTTCTGCGTACCACCAAATCATTTTAAAATTAATTACTCAAGACTTAATTCAAATTTAAATAAGAAACAAATTAACAGTCGATTTATACACAAGAAAAAGTTAAATCACATCTTAAACTTATACAAATATTTTTTAAGGGCATATTTTTACTATAATAAAAAACACAAATTAGTTTAATGATACAACACAGCTTAATTCAAAGAAATCCACAACCAATTAAAAATAACTTAAAGACAAAACAAGAAAAAAACAATTTGATAATTTTGGTTGAAATTTTAATTTATTACCGAAAGAAAATTAATCATTTATCTTAGATTATCCATCGAAGTTATTCTATTCAAATTAAAAATTAACAAAAAAAAACACAAATCTTGTTTTTTTTATTAATTATTTCAGTTTCTTCTTCTTAATTTTTTTTAATATCATCATCTCATCTCAATCAAAATAATATTGTCTGGCGTCTTGTATAAAATAAGAAGACAAACAAATAAGTTTAAACCAACATTTTCTTATTAATTAATTTTTTCCTAAAAATTAAATTGTTAGAACCAAAAACAAATCAAATGGACCAAAAGACATAAAATTTTTTTCGTTCTAGAATTTTTATAGGTTTTCAGAATACAATTTTGGAATATTTATGTTTTTAAGCTTCATTCACTGCTTATTGAAAGTGTTAATAAGTAAGAATATTCATTTGAATTGTTAAGTGTCTATTTTGTGAAGACTAACAAAGAAAAGACTGAGATAAACCGAGATTAAGATAGACAATATGCAAAAATTTTTTATAAAAATCAACTAAATCGAAATTGTTTTTTTGAATTGTACTGAATTTACTCGATGTTTACACACGATACATCGGATATATTTGATGTTTTTTTAAAGAATTTGTCTATTCGATGTATTGATGTTTTTTATAAAAACATCGAATCAATGAAAAACTATCTCTGGCAAGTGTCTGCAGCTTTTTTATTTTTATTAATTTTTCACATTTTCCTTTTAAATATTGTACGAATGCTAAAAATTAGCTGGTTGTGACTGATTTTGGTAATAAACATATACCGTTTTTACTAAATTTAGAGTATGCAAATTTAGTTGCTCAGAATACAGTACAACAGTGTTCTCTGAAAACTATTAACTAAGGTCAAGGGCATTATTACATGGTTGAAGCAAAGTAATATAGCAAGCAATGAATTAAAAAAGCAATGGCAAACAAAATTAATTCAAGAAGTTCCGATAAGATAAAATAGTCTTTACTATATTATTATATATGATAGGGAGGTTTTATAGTTACGGGGTGTCGTCAATGATATAACTATATTCGGCTTGAAATGGGACCCCATATTCTCAATGCGTTGGAACTACCAATTCTACCTTCTCTATTACAAGTTTTACGACTGCTCGAAGCTGTCACCAAACAAGTGCCTGGTGATAAATATTGCACTGGCAGCAAGTTGATTCCATTAGTTCATTGCCTAGTTTTAAAAAATTAACCTCTAACTGTAGAAAACTTGATCGCCAAAGAATTGAAATCGCTTGTAATTAACGCAAATGAAAAACGAGTGGGTGGGTGCTATAGAAAGAATGAATCCACTGTATTGGAGCCGAGGTTTATAAGAATACACTTCAGAGACGCCCTTGACGGCTCTACAGCAGCCGCTAAAATTATAAACTTTGTGAAAAATACTAAACCCAAAATATTGAAATGTCGGCATCTGATTCAGATCAATCTGAAATATAAAAAGATAGCTTTTTCTTATGGGAAAATATTTAATTCATAAACAAGAAACACAATCTGGTTCTCTGAATAATGAATTTCTGATAAATTATTTATTTACTTGCGTAGTGCAATTGGAAGAAGACACAAAGGAAATCCTTTGAAAATCTCGCATGATCTAAGAATTCAGTTTCAAAGCTGTACCTATAGATTGCTTTAAAATATTGAGCTATTTTAGGCTTCTGTTCCATCTGCAGTCAATTAGCAAAGAAATAGAATGAAAGAAAAACGGTTAAGAAAACTTTTGTTTCTGCAAGTCTGTCTAAAGAACATTGGTCTTACTGGACAGCATTTCATATGGAGCAACATTGCAAATATGCTAGCTGGGGCTTTATTCCCGAACACATAAATGTGAATTTGGACAATATTGTAAAGTTTGTATTGCATAACACTAAACGGTAACGATTTTACGAAAATCGAATTTGACAATATTGTCTAAATTGAATTTAGACAATATTCCGAAATTCGTTTTCCGGAAAATCATTACCGTTGTCGTTTAATGTTATGCATAGCAAACTTCACAATATTGTCAAAATTCACATGTATGGGTTCGGGAATAGGGCCCATGTATTTTTTTCATTTGTTTGTTATTTGGATAATTAATTTTAGCTTTGAATTTTGTTCTTCTTATCAACAGTCCGAAATATTAATTGAGTATTTCTATTTGTACTTTTTGTTTTATTTAAAAGGTATATCTCATCTCACTCTTACAATTCTACTAATCCTTGTCAGACTCCATAGACAAAATTCTTGATCTGTCGCCTAAAGTTTAAGTTCTCATGGTTTTATTGTTTAAAATGACTCAACGCTCCCTCATTCTGCTCCTCAGAACGAAAGATCTAAACTTGCTCACTCACCTAATTGATAAAAAATTCGCATTCCTCACATTAGCAGTCACTCACCCTATCTTTTGGATTTATTTCTTTTCAAGCATACCGAAATATAGAATAATAGTCGATCCGTCTATTGGTTCATTTGATCACTGCTTGGTGAGGGCACAATTTAAAACAAACTCATCTGCAATAAATAATCATAGTCCCCATCTACGAACTTTATGGTATTATGGAATGTGAACTGGCGTGTTGTGAACGACTTTTTGACCAATATCAACTGGACCAGTTTATCTAAAGATAACAACGTAGATTCAATTGCGCTGAAAATAACATCCGCCATTTGATCGGTTATGGAATGTTTCATTCCATCATCCATTCAACATTTGAAGACCGCAAACACCTCATGGTTTAATGAAACCTGCCGATCAGCAATTGATTCCAAACATAGAACTCATGCACACTTTCAAACACCTAAAAGTTGTAAACTTCTGATTGCCGCTTGTAAAAATGCTAAAAATGTCATAAACAACGCCAAATGATTAGACAACCTGAAAACCCTTGACAAAATCAGAGAGATAATAAACCCAAATCTTCCTGATCAATTGCCAGCTCGGTATAAAGAAATGTCATGGGCAAAACAAAAAGGCATCACAAGTTACTCCTCTCAAATCACAAAATATAATTCATTCCACATCTGAAAAAAAATCTGATTTTAGATTCTCATTTTGCAGCCACCTCACAACTAACAACTTCAAATCAGCTGCCATTTTCTCTTCTAATAGGTTAATATACATATAATCTATGAAACAGGTCTTTTTTGTTTATTTTCTAGAATTCTCTAGAAGCCGCTGTTTTCCGCTTAGCTACAACCTCCAACAATTTAAGCTTAACATAAAGAATTTAAGAAATTTAAGCTTAACATAAAGTTTTACCATCCCAGTTACACATTTCTTTCTGTTCCCTTTACCATCCCCTTTCATATCTTGCTCCTTCACTTTCCACTGTTCTCCACTTAATTACTGTTGTGCCTGCATTGTGAGTCTGTGTTCACGTGTACCGTTCCGAAAAAAGAAAACGAACTTTTTTCGTTCAACTTGTAAAAAGGATATTATCAAACTATTGCCGAAAGTATTCGATGTTGGAAAAACATCGATGTTTTTAAGCGATGTATCGGAAAACATCGATGCAACGTTCCGATTCCGATTTTTTAAGTGGTCACCCCTAGAAGGGTTTTATATATAGTTGTTAAGGTGATGATGATGATATTGTTTTAATGATGAACATGATGATATTGTTTTTAGGCTTGGGCGTTGACGTATTGCAAAATTACAGTTCTTTTCAAAGAAACTGAAATGGTATTACACTTTTAATAGAAATGTATTAAAAACTAACATAAAACTTGAAAGCGTTGTCAGAAAATAATACATATTTTTAATTCCGATAATAACAATAAATAAATTGAAATGAGGACTCACGGAGAAAATTCTGAAAAAGCTTCTCCATATAGTATTGCTCAAATACGACTTTCGCAAAAACCCACATTTTATCTGCCAATACCTAATATTTGCTAATTGTTTCTTTTAGTACTGAAAACATCTCACAAAAACTCTTCATTTTACTAAGTGCTTCTTTTCCATAATTACAACACTTAACATGTTTGTAGAACTAACACTTTATTTAGAACTTACACTTTACGTTTAACACTTCGTTCTTGCAACATTTGTAAAATACAAAAATTAATCTAATATTATCTAATATGTTACAATCTTACAAATCCATAAACGTTATTATGAATCCATGAAATTGTAGCAATAAACCTCTCCATTCTCTTCTCAAATAACGACATCAAATCTTACTCCGCACCTAATGTTTTCCAACCCACCGGTTACTTTTAATACGTTGGGCGGACTTTTTTTCAAATTTGATTTATGCCCAATTTCTTCAGTTCTAGATAAGTTGTCGATAACTTTTACTAGAAGATATCTAACAGAATCAGTTTTCTTCACCTTTGGTTAAGGTTTATCTACCAGATAAAGTTATTTGTTACTTGAGGTACCAGATATTTAGCAGATAAGAATGAAAGTTTGACATAATTGTTAAATATTATTAAAATTTATATATTTTTAAAGCCTTATACTGGTGAACAAAGACAAAATTGCAAATTTGATAGAAGATTCACGAGAATATATATAAATAAATCAAATCTTTATTTGGTTTGTTCCTTTTGAAATAAATTTCTCAGTTGTATTGTGGTTTCAGAATCGATTGTAAATATGTCGCATTTGCAGAGTTTCTAAAAAAATCTAAGAAGCTTCTAGGGAATTCTAAGCCCTCTAAAAATAATGGTATTCTACTCTAGAGAGCTTACGTAGTCTTAAAAATATAAAAATTGCCTTTTTCTGAATTTTCTAAAAAAAATTACGAGTCAAGATCTCGGCAGAGATGGTCTCCAAAACAATGTTCCTGAGTTTGATCCAAAGTTAACGAGTATTACCAATGGCCGATACTATAACATCAAAAACAAAGAAAAAATTAAACTCTTACGCTTGAGATCCTGAAGGCTGGATTTGGGGTATTTCAGTGATTCTTTCCGAAGCGGTTGAGCTTATAACACTTTAAATGTTATTTTATGTTTGTTTTTATTTTATTAATTCCTTTTTGATTATTTTAATCATTAAACTTCTAACATTTGAAAAACTTTGAAAATAATTCACATTTGACAAGCCTTTATTGCAAATAAACTGACTTGACAGCTATATTTAGTGTCTATAAAATCGATAAGTACAACCCTATACCGAATAGTTATCTGTTAGATATGTAACCACTAACCAGAAGTTTTAGTGAAGGAAATCAATTTTTAAATTTACCGACGGATATCTTTATCCTTTATCCTTTAGATAGTTATTCTTAGATAGTTATTCGGAGGTATGAAGAAACCGGAAAAAATATATTTATTTTAAATCAAAATTATAAATTTGCATAAATTTTGAAAAAAAATATGTTGAACAAGTAACCTTTGTCAAAATATTTGTTATTTTCTTCAACATAATTGTAAAACTATGACAACAAAGAATAGCAAATATTTAAATTGGATTAGGAAATTTGAAATCGAAAGATTGCTTTGATAAAAATTTCTATTATTATAGAATTTAAACAAATACAAAATACCATATATTTTGTTGTCATAGAGGTTACTATGACAACAAAATATATGGTTAAAAAGCGACATTTTAAGGCCGCAAATCACAGTAATAAAGCAACACTTTAATATATAGGCGAATAAAATTGTAAATTATTTAATTAGGACCTAAAGTGATACTTTTTGTGCTGAGTCTATAGTTTGACGCAGTGGCGTAGTGACATACGGGTTTAATCGGGATTAACCCCCTCCCCCATTGAAATTTTAAAGTTTCTGTAATCTAGAAGAATTGCTCTAATATTCTAATATTATGATTTTTCCCCTGGTATCTTACGAATGAATTGAACAGTTGCTTTCTTTTCGTTTCACAGAACTCCACCCCCCCACTTTGTTGTCATAGTGATAGCACACATACTCACTAGCACACATACTCAAAAAGTAAACTACCAGCTGGATGCCACGATGCGTACTATAAGTGCTATCAGATCCACCCTTTTTACTTAGCCCCTGTGTTAAGCAATATCGCTCCACCTGCACTCAGACGCTCGCATGCTCTCATGCGTGAAAATAAAAAGGTAACCAACAACATCACGTTACTTTTGCACGAATATTACGGTGACCACACTCGTTGTCGATTGATGTCAAGAAAGCCTCCACATAAGACTGCCAGCAACCTGCAGGCAACTAATTTTAATATCTTGGATGCCTGGGACACCTCCTGGCGTCATTACAACACAACTGGCCTTTCTATTACAAACCCGACTTCTACCCAACCTGGTTTTGATCTGCCACGTCATATCTCGACTACACTAAACCGAATAAGAACGAATCATGGACGTTGTGCTGATTCTTTCTACAAGTGGGGCATTTCAGAGTCCCCTGAGTGTGACTGCGGCGCTCCACAACAAACCATAAAACACATTGCAACCGTGTGTCCAATTCGACGTTACAATGGCAACATCTCAGACATCCATTTGGCAACTTCCGATGTAGTAGCATGGATAGACTCACTCGATGTAAACATCTAATGTTTAAATGTACTGCCCAATGTTCCAATATTTTACTTTTTACTTTTTTACTAAAAGACGCGCAATCAAATCAATTGTAAGTTCATTTAATGTGTATCCATGTTTTGTTTTAAGTACATTTCATAGAAGAGTCTACCTATTTTAAGTTTAATTTTTAATGTGTCACAAAAAAAACCATACGCTAAATAAAAAAAAATAGTGATACAATAATTTGGACAAAATAACAAATATTATGTCAAAGGTAGCTTGTTCCACATATTTTTATTTCAAAATTTATGCAAATTTATAATTTTAATTTCGAATAAACATTTTTTTTAAAATATTTTGCTTGTGGCGAATAAAAAATAGTATATGATGAACGGACGTAAGCTATCTTGGACTTAATGTGGATGCAAACTCCACATACGTCCAAAATCTTTAGTCCTAGCATCATAATGTACTATTCTGGCGTCTTTTATTTATGCCCACTGATCTACTATTTTGTCTACTATTCTTTCTTTATGAGTACATCTGTAGCCCTATTCCTGTACATCGTGAAATAGGAATTGAGAAATAAATTACAGCAATTTTTTCATAACTAGTATTCCGTGCCGCGGGAAATAACAATTTCGTATTAGAAACTTTCCTTTATTTCATTTATTGCACTCTTTTCTCAATTTCCAATTCCCAAGGAAATGCAGGAATAGACGTACTAGTATTCTTTTTATTTTAACTTACTTATTTGAACGAATCATCTACGTTTTTTTTGTTACTCCAAACATTTATTGCTCAGTGTTAATTACTTCGGTCTGAAAGACCTAAGTATTACATTCATGAGCTCAAAGTGAAATTCTTACCCCCACTTTTTTTCACATTTCTCGACGTTTTAGGACCTCCTGATTCTAAAAAGGCAAAAAAAAAAGTATGTCTGTCTGCCGGCCGTCATTGTTTACGCTGCAGGAAAAACCGCTTGAGAGATTTCAGAAATTTTTTTTATCTAAAAATAGGTATACTCAAGGGACAGGTCCGAAAGGACGCTGTGTTCGATAACTGTATCGGAAGTGTGTCGAAAAAATCATTATGTGTGACAAAAATAGCAAATTTTCATATTTTTGGCTTAAAAAACGTTCATTTTAAGTGATTACGAGTAGGAACATTAAATTTGGAGAAATCTTGATGGTCGGGATTGGTATGTGAGATCAAAAACTAGATTATTGCATTATAAGTTTGTCAAAAAATGTTGTCAAGTGTGTCAGAAGATTTTTATTTAGTTTTTTACCCCATTTTTTGGGAAAAAATAAAATTGTTTGTTTGAAATGAATTTTTATTATTATTATTGAGAATTATGGCATTATAAGTTTGTCAAAAAATGTTGTCAAGTGTGTCAAAAGAAAGGTTTTATTTATTTTTTGCCAAATTTTTTTAGAAAAAATAAGATTAATAGTTTGTATGACATATTTTATTATTATTATAGAGAATTATGGCACTAAAAGTTGGTCAAAAAAATAATGTCAAGTGTGTCAAAAAATGATTTCATTTATTTATTAGCCAATTTTTTGGAAAAAAATGTAGCTGTTTTTATGACGTAAATGTAATTTAAATTGAAATTGGACATGGAAATTTTTGAATTTGTTATAGTTTTTGAAATATTTTTGGAATTCTGAAAAAGTTTGTATTTTTGATTTTGTAATAATTTTTGCAATATTTTAGAATTTCGGAAAAGGTTTTAATATTTGATTTTGGAAGAATTTTTGGAATATTTTTAGAATTTTGAAAAATTTTAAATTTTTGATTTTATTATAATTTTTGGAATTTTGAAAATTATTTCAATTTTGGATTTTGTAATAATTTTTGCAATATTTTTAGAATTTTGAAAAAAGTTTGAATTTTAAAGAATTTTTGAAATATTATTGGAATTTAGAAAATGTGTAAATATTTGATTTTATTCTAATTTTTGGAATATTTTTAGAATTTTGAAAAAAGTTTCAAGTTTTGATTTTGTTATAATTTTTGCAATATTTTTAGGATTTTGGAAAAGTTTGAATTTTTAAGAATTTTTGGAATATTATTGGAATTTAGAAAAAGTTTAAATATTTGATTTTAATCTAATTTTTGAAATTTTGAAAAAGTTTGATTTTATTTAATTTTTACAATTTTTATGATCTGTTATAATTTTCCGACAACGTATTGAGGTTTCGTGTTAGTTTTGTAATTAATTTCTAAACAGAGATAAAAAAATACTTGTACTTTAACAAAGAGGTATGTTTGATATACATCGCTGCCCAAAACTAAAAACCATGTCCTCATAAAAGTTTTTTGCCAAAAACTGTATTAAAATCCTTAACCCAGACCGAAGTCTTGACATCTCAGAGCTGTGAGATTTCAGCCCCTCCATATTTTCAATTTGAAGGGAGAAGTTGTGTTCTTGCGTCTTTAAATTTTACAAATAGGTTTAGATTTTACATAGTTTACAATGTACATTACATTTAATGTACATTACATTTAATGTACATTACATTTAATGTACAATGTACAATTTACATTTAATGTAAAATAATTTACGATAGTTAAAATAATCATTAATCTATTTTTTAAAAAATCATTAATTAAAAAAATCAAAATTAAGGAAACATTAAAATGAAGTATATATTATTGTAATGAATTATTAATAAAACTAATTAATTGGTTTATTGGGTTAAACTATTAAGTCTTATAAAAGAATCCTTGATTAAAGATAAGATTTTTTTTATCAAAGCAGCCTTTTCAAAATTTTATAATCAAATTGAAATAGTTGTTATTTTGTTGTCATAGTTATACAATAATTCAAAATTTCATTATCCAATTAAACTGTTTGTAATGTTTTGTTGTCATAGTAACATACAATAATTCAAAATATTATAATCCAATGAGAATCAACTTTTTTTTTGTTGTTATAATTATACAATTTGTTTGATAATATAACAAAACAACAAATAACAAATGCTAATCTACAGCCGCCGTAGTATAAAATAAAAATGGCGTTACTTTTGCAGCCGCAGTCAAAAAAGTAAGATTTTAACTAACTACCTAGCGGCAGTAAAGTTAAACTTTACAAACGTTTGCCGAAATAGTACATTATTTAATTAGGAGCTAAAGTGATACTTTTTGTGTTGAGTCTATAGTTTGACAATTATAGACGAAACACAAAAAGTCACTTTAGCTCCGAATTAAATACACTATTTTTTCACAAAGTTTAAATTTTTTATAAATATGAAATTAATACATCAAACTTTTTATAAATATGAATTTTTACCGTCATAATTACTTCCAAAAAAGAGAAAAAAAAAATAAAATTTTTTTATCAAAGCAGCCTTTTCAAAATTTCATAATATGAGAATCAACTTATTTTTTGTTGTCATGGTTATACAATATGTTTGAAAAAATAGCAAACTAACAAATAACAAATGCTACTTTACAGCCTCCGTAATATAAAATAAAAATGGCGTTACTTTTGCTGTCGCTAGACGTTACTTTTGCTGTCAGGCTAAAAAGTAAGACTTTAGCTAACTTCCTAGCGGCAGAAAAGCTAAACTTTACAGCCGTTTGCCGAAAAACACAATGCAGCTAAATTATATTGTATAATTTTTTTTTATGTTTGGTATTTTAGTATACCTTATCCAGTAATTAATTTGATTTAATCTTATGGGAAGTTCCTGGCGTGGTCCCTATGGTCATTCCCCCATCCAACTAGTTTTTAATTTTTTTAAATCAACCGTGAAAAAATAGAATATGAATTTGAATGTTATGTTGTTGATTTATAATTTATTAATTTATAATATATATTGTTTATATATTTGCTGCTTTCGTAGCATTCCCTATACGGGATGAAAACGTTTTACGTTCGTGAAACTTCCCAAAAAAATTTTGCTCATGAAAAAACAGTGTTTCCATCTCTTGTAGGAAAGTATATACTATATTCTCCAACAATCTGATATTTTCCAACTGTTCAGAAAATACTCTTCATCTGTCAATCTGCAGAAAATATCTGCATATTTCTTTTACAGTCTTATAATATTTATAACTTCTTTTAATTTTTATTTTACCATATTTACAATATTTTATTTTACCACTTTTATTTTACTATATATAATTTTTTATTTAATTGTATTTGGAAAAAACACACATTCTAAAACTGGTGGAATTATAATATTTTTTATTATGAATAATTGTATATTTTATTATATTTTAAAATAAAGCTCTAAACTACATATGTATAATATTATTAGCTTTGTATAAGTTTTATTTTATTATATTTGGAAATCAATCAAGTTTTATAATATGATAAACTAAAATTAGCTTTGTATATTTTTTTTGTTAATTTTATTTCGAAATAACAAAAACTTTATAATTTTTAAAACTATAGTATTATATCATTTGTTTTATTAAATTGTATACAACCACATACTTTGTCATATGTTGAGTTTATAGAAAATACTCTTCATTTATTTTAAATGTAACTTAAAAATGTAAAATAAAAAGCGTTAACACAAATTTATTTAATATTCGGTTCTTCAATAAACCAGTACAATCATATTTTAAATCACTAGCCTTTAACTAACCCAATAAATATATAAAAATTTGCATTTATTTTTGTTTCATAAAGGTTTCCTTGTTTTTGCATTCATATGTTTTGGCTACTTAAATTCATAATAAATGAATGAGCCATGCAGCATAAATTTTTTTAATTCTCTTCTAAAAAATTGGATTGACCATAACATATAGGTATTTTACGCCAAATAAATGTAACTGTAAACAAAAATTTGTTTTCGTCAAACTTTGGGAATAGATAGTATTTTACGAGAAAACAACTATCAAAATTTCTCAGATTTTTCAACCCACTGTTGGTCGTCATTGATTTTTGTGTCTGAACTGAAATCGGAAAATATGGAGAGACTGAAATCTCAAACTGCAAGATATCTAGACTTCGGTTTGGGTTAAGGATTTTGATATAGTTTCGGGCAAAGGCCTGAGGACATTGTTTTTAGTTTTGGACAGTGATGTATATCAAACATAAAACTCTTTGTTAAAGCACAAGTATTTTTTATCTCTGTTTAGATATTTATTACAAAGCGAAAATGAAACATGAATAAGTTGCCGGAAAATCATAACAAATCCTATGTTAACATAATTTAGTGAAAATATGATACATTTAGCAAACTACTCAAAACCTCTCCATTTAGATTTTTGAGAAAATATTACAAAATCATAAATTCATATTTTTTTCAAAATTCCAACAATATACTAAATATTATAATAAAAACAAAAATTTAAACTTATTTTCAAAATTCCAAAAATATTCCAAAAATTATTACAAAATCAAAGACTGAAACTTATTTCAAAATTCTTAAAATATTGCAAAAATTATAACAAAATCACAAATCGAAACTTTCTCCAATATTCTTAAAATATTACAAAAATTATATCAAAACCAAAAATTCAAACTTGAATTAAATTTCTTAAAAAAAATCCAAAAGTTATTACAAAATCAAAAACTGAAACCTGGACCGAAATTCTAAAAATATTTTAAAAATTCGAAATTCAAAGCCTTTTTCAAAAATTTTAAAAATTCCTTAAAAATTATAACAAAATCAAATATACAAAGTTTTTTCAAAATTCGTAGTATATAAAATCAAAAATTTAAACTTTCTCAAAACTTTAAAAATATTCCGAAAATTGTTACAAAATCAAAAGTTGAAACTTTTTTTCAAAATTCTAAAAATATTCCAAAAATTATTATAAAATCAAAGATTGAAACTTTTTTCAAGAATCTAAAATTATTACAAAAATTGTAACAAAATCAAATATTGAAACTTTTTCCAATAATCTTAAAATATTGCAAAACTTATAACTAAATCAAAAATCAATCTCTTTTAAAAATCTAAAATTATTCCAAAAATATCTTAGAAAATCAAAATTGAAGCTGTTCACAAAATTCGAAATTCAAAAAAATATTTCCGAAATTCTAAAAATATCGCGAGAAGTATAACAAAATCAACTATACAAACTTTCTCCAAAATTCCACAAATTTTAATAAAATCTTAAATTTAAACTTTTTCAAAACTCTAAAAATATTCCGAAAGTTCTTAGGAAATCAAACATTGACGCTTGTTCCAAAATCCTAAAAATTTGCAAATATTATAAAAAATTTAAAAATTGAAAGTTTTTACAATCATAGAAAATTGCGAAAATTATCAAAATCATAAATACAAACTTTATTCAAAATTCTAAAAATATTCCAACAATGATTGCAAAATCAAAAATTGAAACTTTTTCCAAAATTCTAAAAATATCGTAAAAATTCTAACAATATCAAAAATTATAACATAGTTTTTGCAAAATTCCAAAAATATTCCAAAAATTATAATTATATAATAAAATTATATAATAAAATCAAAAATTGAAACTTTTTCAAAACTCTAAATATATTACGAAAATTCTTACAAAATCAAAAACTCAAGCTATTTTCAAAATTCCAAGAACTATAACAAAATCAAAAATTTGCATGTCCAATTACATTTCATGTCATACAAATAATTAATTAAATTTTTTCATTCTTTTGATACACTCGACAATATTTTTTTGATAAACTTATAACGCAATAATCAAGTTTGTGGTCTCACATACCCATCCCGACCATAAACCACATTGAATGTTTCTGTAATTATAATGTCCAACAACCATCGACAAACTTCACCACAAATCTAATAATGTCTAATAAATCACATTTAAACTCATTATGGTTATTGTACTATGTCGTCACCAATAACTGCCCATAGCAAATTGTGAAACCTAAGCAACTGTAATCATTAAAAAAAAACACAGTTCATATCAACAAGTGTTATAAACATACATAACTACTCTGTGTAATCAAGTGATATTAATTAAAAAACTGACGGCTTAGAACATTATATAAATCGTTGGATAAACTCACGACAACACAAATTGCAACATTTAGAATACTAAAACGATACGGTTTAAATTAAACCGCAAACTCACAAGCGATTAATAAACAATTACTTACACAAGATTTCACCATGTATCATTCATATTAGATATTAACACTTAAGTCTAAAAATGTCTGAAACAACAAATTATAGAAAGAAATTATAGAAAGCTCATTCAACTCCCCATTATTAGTCGTTCCAAAAACGGCAAAAAATGAATCCCACGTTTGAATCGTTGTTGTAGATTTTCACCTCTTGCATGATTTGACAACTTGTGATATATTCCTATTGTCAACCATCGAATTTTAAAACGATTGAAGAACTTTGTTTTACAACAATTGGACAACTTGATCTTGAACTTGAAGTTCAGCCCTTAAACCAATAATAAAAAGTTAGAACTGCGTAAACAATTATATTGTTTTAAGTTTTATGACAATTCAGTTGGAGATCGTAATTCGTAACCCAAAAAATGTTATTTGTTTAGTAGACTACTTACTTGGGTCACATAATAACAAATTGTGAAATCAAACGTATTAATAATCGCAATGCAAACAAAAATTTCCAATTCTAAGTACAACCATAGCCACTTTCCAATCGACTGTATTGCTGAATGATTCACTTAAACTGAATTGTATTCCGGAATTTGCATGTTCCAATGGTAATATTCAGTTTACACTGAACGTAAACTGAGCTACTACAGAACTGAATTGAATTGAATAAAGGGAAGGAAAAAAAAGGTTCATCAGTTCTACATATTCATATTTTTTTATTTATTGTTTGTGGTCAAAGTTCAAACGAAAAAATAATAAAAAATTAAATAAGCACATATTTGTATGTATCTATATTTTCGATTTTGGCTATGTATTTTTTAAATGTCAAAAAATTGCTGTTTTTTGTTGTTTTGGCTCTATTTTTGATGATTTACTGAATATTAGACCAATTGGCTACAACCAATTTCTTCCAGCAATTCACTCGATTGGAAAGCGACTCATTTAATAGAAAGAAAGGAATCATTAAAACATAGATCATAATGATACATCAAAATATCTGTAAAGATATGATCAATGATTAAAGCTGACCTTGCATCAGTCCTAGTCGAACATTTAAGATCAATTTGGTTTACTAGAACAAAACTCTGAGAAAACATGTCATCAAAATACTGGCGATTTTCATTATTCTGAACTTACAAGTTAAAATTCAAGTCGCCTACGATTATACTATTTGAATAGGTTTGTAGAATAGAAATTTAACAAGAAACCTTTCAATGTTGGAAGCAGAGGCTTTGCATACTGCAAACAAAGAAAACTTTAGTTTAGGTAACTTGTAATAACTGGAGATATCGGAACTTCCGATATACATCGTTGAGCAGGCCGCGCACCTAGCGAGATAAATATGCCCTGACTTGCATAAGTTTGTGGGACCGAACGTAGTTACCTGGTGACCAGTACAAATTATCAGAATGTGCGCGTGTTTCACAAGGTAACCGGATCAAGAAAAGAAAACAAAGTAGACAAAGAAGACTCTGGCGGACCTACAAAAAAACCACGACCGTCGCGTTCGCCCCTATAGCTACATCATTCACGTGCATGCACACCCAATACACTCACGCCTATATAGACACATGCCCTCATACATACCCCCATACACTCACGTATACAAACATACACGCCATCATCCATACCCCCATATACTCATATCTATCCAGGTTCATTAATTTTATTTTTTTTTCTTTGAATTGGGTCATCAGAAAACATATAGAGTATCCACCTCGAAACCCGTGCCATACGCTAACAATAACAAAGACCCAAAATGGCTGTAATGACGATTACCCACAAATTAAAATTAATATTCAACACAATATGCGTATTTAATTATTTAGTTTATAAACATAGTGTGTAACACATGATTTGTATTAACATTAAAGAAAGAAATGTACTGCTTAGGTTGATTAGCGTTTTCGAAAATGTTTAATTTAATATTTTCATAAACCGACCAATCTTCATTTCCGTTTTCAGCAGTTTTCACATAAGTTATACCTAAACAACTTGCTACACCCTCGGACAACAACCAACTTTGGTCTGGCAATGATAGTCCTAAGTTGTCATTACCTTCGCCACGATAATGGAAATTTTGTTGATTTAAATTATATTGATAATTACTTATACAGGTGTTGAATTCATTCTCACTAGGCTTAACAGTAGGGTTAGTTTCAGCCTCAATGTTATCATTATGCCGAGCTGTCAGGTTCAACTTTTGCAAATTAATAATCAAATAGCTGAAGTAATTTTAATTAAACAAACAATTTGGTTGGAACAATTCGAAACCATCACTTGTTGTTCCCATTTTAGACGATTCATTTACAATAAGTTTGATTAATTAAAAAAAAGGTTTATTATACAACCATAAATTAACTAATACTGAGCTTAAATCAACTAAATGACTGTACGACGATGAAGAACATTTCCAAACAAATACTATACTACTTCATCATTTACTTGAATAAAATTACCCACAACGATAATGGTAATATGATTATTAGAATTTTAAAAGTTCGAGTTGTATAATTAAAGCAAAAAGATTTCTACCTGTATGTATATTCCCATCCACACATCCATATACCCACGCTCCCACACCTACATACACATCCATAATCATACATATATATATATATATATATATATATATATATATATATATATATATATATATATATATATATATATATATATATATATATATATATATATATATATATATATATATATATATATATATATATATATATATATATATATATATACAGTAATCCCTCCGACTGCGCGGTAGTTCCGTTCCAGAAAAACAACACGCAATGTGAACCCTATTTTGTATGAAAATGGGGGGTTAGGTTCCAAATTTTGAAAAAAATTGAAAAAAAAATTAATTTAAGGTTATAATACAAAAATGAACATATACAGCCTGAAAAACATGTATTACTTCAACAACTCTTAAAAAAGAAAACACTTCATAAGTTAACAGATAAATTAACATAAATAACATTTCAAAAAATAACTTAAATTTACAAAAATTATATCAATAATCTGAATTTG
This sequence comes from Diogma glabrata, assembly GCA_963693315.1. Classification (NCBI taxonomy): domain Eukaryota; kingdom Metazoa; phylum Arthropoda; class Insecta; order Diptera; family Cylindrotomidae; genus Diogma; species Diogma glabrata. The sequence continues at coordinate 27,722 of CAVNZG010000285.1, forward strand.
TTTAGAATATTCTACATTTACTGGCTTGAAATTGAATTTGATCGTTCCAGCCACACAGTTAAAAATAAACTGAATGTGTAATGCAAATTGTCACATATATCATTCTTTTACAAACCGAACATCTTTCTGACCGACACATTTTTGATTTGGCTGAAATTTTAGGGCTTTTATATAGAAAAATTTCCAAATTCCCATTTCCCAAGAAAAGAAAGATATACGTGCTCGAGAACTTTTTGGGTTGGAAAATGGAGCGGTTCTAAATTTCGAGCATTTCGTGATTTTTTGCTTGAAGACTTATTTTCAAAGATTCATAACTTCGGTTCTGGTAATGATAGACATTTTTTTCTGTTTTATTTTAAAGCTAAAAGATGAACTTTAAAAAAAAATTGTTATCTACAAAAATTATTAACAAATTCCTATGTGTAAACAGTTTAGCAATAAGTCAGACACTTTCTCTCTGACACCTGCAATTTTGCTCTCTCGTGTACGATAGCATTAGAAATAAATCAATTTATCGAGCGCGGAAAGATAAAAATTCCATAAATTTTTGTTGTCCCGCGGTAGATAAATTAATATATTTCTAACAGTAAAACTAATTTCTCCCTTAGTTAAAAATACGTTTTTCTTGAAAATTGAACGTAGAATACGTAGGGCAATCACTAAAAATCGATTTTAATATTTCATTTGTTTATAACAATAGGAATTTTCTAATAATTTTTATTTTGTTTATAACATATTTTTTTAATTAAAATTCCATCTCTTAACTTTAAAATAAAATAAAACAAAAGCTTCTATCATTAATAGAACCGAAGTGAAAAATAAGTCGTCAGCCAAAAATCTCGCCTCTATTTTCCAAAAAAAAAAATTCTCGAACACGCATATTATTCTTGATATCATACCAGTAAAAAATTTTTAAGCCAAATCCCAAATCCGTCGGTCAGATTTTGTTCAAATCTGTTCGATTTGTAAAAGAATGACCCATGTGGGAAATTTAATTTTTTTTTCATTTTAATTTTACGAAATTCACCTAGATATTCTAAAAAAAATTTTAAACGTCGCGCAGTGTGAAATTTTAATCGCGCAGTGCGAAAATTAGTATTGAAAACTCATCTCGCGCAGTGGAAATCGCGCAGTTAAAACCCGCGCAGTGGAAGGGATTAGTGTATATATATATATATATATATATACACCAAAACCTCGATTTGCGTCGTTAATTGGGACCAGAAAAAGACGACGCAAATCAAAACGACGCAAATCGAAATCATTTATCATATGGATTTATACAAATTCTTTGTTAATTGGTACCAGAATAGTATATTTCATGAAAAAATTTACAAACAAAACGTGTTATGAGGTATGACATTAGATAATTTTTTACTCCGAACTTGAAGATCCTAAATCGATGATCATTTCTGTTGACTGATTTGGTGGTCGTGCTAATTTTATTAAGCATTGTCCAAAGTTTGCTGAATTGTCACCGATTTTCTGTCCAAATAAATTTCTTTGTAACAATTTATAGAGTCAGCCACAAATCGCTTTTAAACTACGATTTTCGTCAGGATCATTATCTAAATATGAAAAATTTCCATAGCTTTTAAAATAAGTTGCATGGCTTCCGATATAAGGCCAGACTTTAACATTTTTCTTCTGGAACCATATCAAGTGTGTCGGCATCGTCTACCATCGCATACTCAACACTCATCGCAATTAAATCTTCATCGTGAAACTCTTCATCGTGTGATATCAATAGCTCTTCAATTTCGATCTCCTCCATGCCTTCAAATTTTTTTTCGCATCACTTCGGGATCAATTTTTTAATTTGTACATTTTTTCATTTTTTATCTACGTGTGTGACAACCTCGCATACTCCAGTCCCTGCTATTGACATACGAGCTGACGTAGCAGTGAGGTATCACTAGCCAAGGTGATATCTTATGGGTGCTGGCGGATGAACTCTATTCAGTCAACGGTAGCACAGTCAATATTAGCTATGGAGCATTTGTTGATGATGCCACGTTATTGCTTATTCGAAGAATCGAGCCTTCATTTGTATGGGCTTTAATCATGGAGGAAAAAAGTGCGTTGCATGATCAAGAAAAATGCCACTAGGTGGATTATTGGCAACCACATTTTAGTTTTATTCCTGTAAATTGTTAATACAAATTTGCTGTTTACCTTTAATTTTATTTTTATTTTTTCTATTCTATCATGAAATATTGCCTATTGTGATAGGGTTTATTGTTTAGTTTTCCAATCTATAAAAAAATATAAAAAAACACAGATTTTAATTGTTCCAAAACTGGAAATGAAACCTTGATCCATTGGTTGCAGGATTGATGTATTATTTGGCGGCATAAAAACAACTTTATATTTTCGGAAAAATCATCTACATAAATTGCATGTCCTGGAGTATTGTCTAAATATAACAACATTTTAAAATCAAGTTTTTGAGCACCACATAAGTTTCCAATTCAGAGACAGCGCATTTTCTACCCAATCTTTAAATAGAGTTGCAATCATTCTCGCTTTTTTATTAGCACGCCAATAAACCGAAAGATCACTTTATCAAATTTTTAAAAGCGGACTTAATTTAAAATCGCCTTCTGCATTTCCTTCTAAAATAAGTGAAAGCTGATCTTAACCCTGTGTTCAGGGTAAGATGTTTCATATTTGGACATGTACGTTCTCTCTGGTAGCTGTTTTAAAAAAAGACCAGTTTTGTCGACATTCAGAACTTGCTTAGCAGTATATCCACCTTCTTCAACTCTTTAGCTGCAACAACTGCAAGGCTGATTCTTCCTTCGAGGCAAAATTATGCAGTTTTGTTCGAGTTTTGAAACGTGCGAACCAACCTTGATTGCAGTCTTCAAATTTTTCTAAACCTCTCACTGGTGGAAGATGGCAAATTCTTTTGAATGTTATTAAAAATGCTTTTAGCTTTATTTTGAATCATCATTTCGCTCAGTGGTATCTGCCGCTAATTTTGATTTTCTATCCAAATGCTAAGAAGAGACTCCAAACATTTAAAAAAAATTTAAATTGGCTAAATAACTTAAAATAATTATGGTTTGGTTTCCAAGTTGTTTAAAACAATTTAAAATAATTTATTTAAAATAAATTTAATAATTTTTTTGCTTTAACAACTTTTTTTAATAATATTTTGTTACATGTTTCAACCATAAATGGTCATTCTCAAACATTTGAAAATGTTATAGTAGAGACTCCAGTTTTACCATAGCTTAACTTCTTATTTTGGTAATTTTAGGATTGTAATGGTCTAGCAGTTTTAGCAAACACTTTTATTTGTTAAACATCTCGAATCTCGATTACAAATTGTTCTTACTGTTGTAGGAGCTAAACCAAGATTTATTCCAATTTCAACCGCTTTTTCACCAGATTTAAAATGTTTTAAAACTCATAAGCTAATTGTTCCAAACTAGGAATGCTTGTTTCCGACTTTCACTCATCTTAATTTTTAAAAAATAAGTCTATTTGAACTTAACTCTGCAGAAATTAATTTTTAAAACTATATCTTTTTATTAAACAAATTTGAGTTACTGAAATAAATGGGAACAATCCCTTTTATTAAAAATTTAGCAACGCAGATAGAAATAATAACGACGCAACTCCGAAATGAGGAAAATTTATAAACGACGCAACTTCGAAAACAACGCAAATCGAACCGACGCAAATCGAGGTTTTGCTGTATATATATATATATATATATATATATATATATATATATATATATATATATATATATATATATATATATAATATATATATATATATATATATATATATATATATATATATATATATATATATATATATATATATATATATATATATATATATATATATATATATATATATATTATATATATATATATATATATATATATATATATATATATATATATATATATATATATATATATATATATATATATATATATATATATATATATATATATATATATATATATATATATAAAACAAATAAAATATGACTCACCCCATAATGTGGATAATTCCCACTTCTCTATCCCCTTGGATTCGCCTTAACCCCTCATGATCATCTGACGTAAATAACTACAATTTCCACTCTCCGTGTTTCAGCAGTAATTATCAAACTTCAATTGTTAAACTGCACCTTGCAATGTGGTTTTAGAGGACATATTAACTGGATCAGGTCAGCAAATAATGCAACTGCGGCACCCAGGTAATAGTATAAAGCTCACCGCTTCTAACTTCGATTTAATTGGGATGATCAATAGACCCAAACCAAGGTAATACCTCTTGTTGTGGTATTAATTCGGCGAAGTGCTTAATTGCCGGAGTAGGTGTCACTTTGAATAAATATTGCGATTTCTTTTACGTTTTCTTTTTCTGGTTATATTTTTCAATCACGTATAATTTATTTGAAACACGCCAACATTACAAAAAGTTTATAATATTTAAGATATACTTGGCTATTATTTATTAACTTAACTACTAAATGATACATAGTAATCTCAATTATTAGTTGGTAGTCAAGTCTACCGCCATTTTACTTTTCTTTTCGATTTGTTTTATCCAATCTCGATTAGCATGCAAATTTACGTTAGTAATTTAATGCAAAAATAACATATAAAATATGGCCACTATCAGCCTTTAACAATTTTGCTATGTGTCGTTTTATATTAGGTAGTAAATAACAAAACCAATAACACAAATTTAACTGGTAATATAACAAGCACGATACTGGAGAAAAACTATCAATCACAATAATAAATTAATTCATTTTATTTTATGTTGTGGTTATTGGTTATAACCAAAAAAAAACCATGCCGGAACAAAATGACATTTCACTTTCCAAGACGTCAAAATCAAAACAAATCAGCGAACAACTCGAAAACGAGACTAAGCGCCCTCTAGTTGAGCTTCGGTATGTATTTATAAGCAAAATAAAGGTGGTTATACACAGTAGCAGGAAACGATCAGTTTTTTTTCTATCTGTTTATATTTTCACCGATAAGGAATTTGAATATATTTCTTTTTAAAAAAAGGAATAGATTTTCTAATAAATGATTACGACGATGTTAATACGAATTTAAAACCTCACTTTATATCAAATTCATTGAAGGGAAAATCAATAATAAAATGTTGGATGAATTAATTATGAGAATATTAATCCAAACGAAATTGTATATACCACAGTTGTGGTTTAATTTATCGCATCATTACAAACTTTACCACTAAAAAAATAATATTCTCAAATTCTTTACTATGAGATTTAAATGATACACAGATAGATTTAAGATAAACCGCACTCCCAATCCCGGCTAGCCCTGATGAGAATGGATAAACTTTCTATTATTTAAAAGTATTCTTATTGCGTTTGAAACTAGATCAATCGACAATTGTATGGATAGCAAAACATTTTAATAAATTCCACACCATGTATTGTTAGATTCAGTCTTATTATTCATGATTTGATAACTTCCATCGGAGTGGTTTTATATCATAAATAATTCGTTGAATTAATTGTAGATAATTTGCCGATAGACATAAGTGAAGACTCGTCATCTTCTTCTCCCCGATACAAGTTTGTTATTCAATTCTAATTTGGTTAGAGTATAACAACAGTGGTGATCAACTAGAGAAATAAATTGACTAAAACTGATTCTAATAAATATATGTTTATGAAAGTTTTTTGTTTTTTTATGCTTCGCTAGAAGAGTAGACCAATTTCGGTTTATTAGCGTTCACTATTTTTGGTTGTTTATCTAGTCGGCTAGCCCTGATGAAAATGGATAAACTTTTTATTATTTAAAAGTATTGTTATTGGGTTCGAAACTAGATCGATCGACAATTGTATAGATAGCAAAAAAATTCCATAAATTGCACACCATGTATTGTTAGATTTAGTCTTATTATTCATGATGGGATAACTTCTATCAGAGTGATGTTATATCATAAATAATTCATTGAATTATTTGTAAAAAATAAATTGAATTTTGATTTTATGTAAATCATTCACAGAATTGATAAGAAATACCTGCTAGGTTTCCTATTTTCTCATGTAAATTTTTAGGTTTTTTGTCCATACAATTTGGAAGCCAAGATCAGATTTCAACACCCTTACTTCCTTGAACAGATTTTATTTGAATCTCGTCATTTGATCTCGTAGAAATGTTACATTGTCGGTGGTAGTATATCCGCCAATTTCGTTGAAGAATCGAATTTTATCCACGACTACTAAAGAATACATATCTGTCGGTGGGAGGTAAACTACACTAAGTCACATTTTTAAAATTTTACAGGAAAGTCAAAAAACTGTTTGAAAATGGACTATTTACTATGGACTTGGACTATTTAAAATTGTTCTATCTCGAAAACTACACTAGTTAGGACTCAGTGCTCTTAACCTCTCGGTAGAGAACAAAATCCCGATTCTAACAGTATAAAAAAACGTATTTTGAAAAAATTGGACTTGGTGTAGTTTACCTCCCACCTACAGATATATGCTTTCCATGCGTATATCTTCCATTGTAATTGTATTCATTCCACAACTAACGATTCTAACTAAATTCTTCAACAGTTCTATAGTTTATTAAATATCCCCCTAACATATTAAAAACTTCATTTGTTGGTATAGTAATATAAACAGGTTAAAACGAGAACAATACATATATAAAATGTAAAATAAAAAAACTTGTTTTGTTTCTTATGCTCTCTTTGATGCATGTATTTCAATATGGTGATACAAACTATAGCAATCAAACTGGAAATCAATCGAAATATTTTGAAGTCGTGGATAAAATAGCATCTTGTATTCGTATACGATGATGGCAATTCTTCACTCGGATGATTCCCTCCACTCGCTACGCTCGTTTCGGGAAACTTCGTCCTCGTGAAGAATTGCCATCATTCTCAATTCATACAAGAATCTACTATTCTAATTTTTCTTCTTTTCCATTACTCTAGTTGTAGTTTTCTTTGGTATTGTTGTTCGCCTGAATACTTGTTTGTTTTATGTAGTGCATTAAGGTTACATCTTTTTAACCCAACATCAATTTCAATAGCCTTGAAAATATTTTTCTTCTGGTTTAAAAACATTTTTGCTAATCCAGTGATAAACATATTTTTTGACAATTTAACTTGTTCAGTTTGATCAAGCTGATACTCCAGGTGATTGATTTTTATTTCCAAATCACAATGTTTTTATTCATCTCTTGAACTTCTCGTTTTAGTTTGGAATTTTCTTCGATCACTTGATATAATTTACTTCTAAATTCTTCAAACGTCAATGAAAAAATTCTTTTGATTTTCTATTGATTTAGCCAAAGGAACTATTGAGAAATCAATTATTTTATATCATAACGAAAGGTTTGTTGTAAGAAACGTTTTAGGTTTAATATCGGCACAAAATGGTGAAGCGTGTCTCTTAAAAGAGTAACAAACTATTATTTTGCACTACAAAACTTGTTTAGAAATAACATAAAGATTGAGATATTCATTGATTAAACGTTTACTTAAAGAAGAAAGTTGTTTGTTTAATAGCTTATAGATCAAAAAATTCAATTTTTACTTAACTTTGACTGTTTGAAGCTGAAAACAACAATCTTTATTCAAAATAACCGATCTATAATAAACAATTATCTCAATCTCTCCAACAACAAAATACTCAAAATCAAAAAACGAAAATAATTCCACGAAACGATTTGCTTCAATTAATTAATTAAAATTTTAATGATGTAATTAAATTAGATTTTATTTGAAAACTATTCAACTTTGTATCTCATAATTAAAAATATACAAAACAAAAAACAATTAAAAAATTTAACAATAAATTCAATAAATCTACAAATACAAGTGTGTATTGTTATTTTAAACAGCTTACTTTTTCCTGAAGTAAAAACCATTTGTTTAGATTCAAACTTCTTGTTTACCGTTACAAAAATCAAATCAACCTTATAAATAAACATAACAATTGAGTGTTGACCTTAATTACGTATGTTATTGTATGCATTTAAGTTCATGACCTAAATTTGTGACAAAAAAGGTTGGTAATAATCAATAATTTTAAATTGAGGAAGAAATTTGTGGTTTACAGAAAATAAATAGATCAGGATTTGTGTGACCATGAGATTTGTTGGAATACAACAGTAATGTTAATATCGATAACTAAACTAAAGAGGAAAAATGTTCAAGAAATCAGGTAGGTTTAAATTAATTTTAGGCCGTTCCAATCCAAAATTTTCAGGGAATTGCTCAGTTGAATACTCTTTCACTCCATTCCTTCAGTAAGACTAACTTATTGTAAATATGGTTTTTTATAACACATGTTGTAAATTATATTATCAATATATACTACTCTAAATTTCTATATGACATATTTATTTTTTATTTAATCTTTAATCTGTTACAGTTGTCAATGACTTACTCTGGAACCGTCATACTTGCGATATAAAATAGGCACACCGCACCAAAATTTACTGTTTTATCGTACCATTTCATGTTGACTAATTTCATTTATCAATCTATCCAGATTTTTTGCTGATCTTAAATAAAGTCAATTTGGATTTTCAAATGTATTTTACCAATAATTTCCAATGCTCTACATGCGCTATGTGTGTTTTTATTAGTAATGGAGCATGTTACTGAAAGAAAACTTTGAAGAGCATACTATATATGCATAGCGCTGATGTTTGATACTAATCGAAAAACCAGTCTAAGAATGACAGCATTTTTAGTAAAGGTTTTGGTTTTTTGGGTTTTGTCGATTTAGGGCCATCGTCTTATTTCGACATTTCTGCCAGAGTTTTAAAAAAAAAATTTGGACAAACATAATAATAAGACTAATTTGTAGTGGGCTATTATTTTGAAAACGTACATTTTTTTGTTGATTTTTAAATTTTTGATTTTTAAAAAATCTGAAATTTTGATATATTGTTGGCATTGACAAAAGGAAAAAAGTAATTTCTGCTTTTATTTTTTGAGTACTCTGAATCGGAGTTATGCGCGGTTGAATTTTGAGGCTTTTTCACGTAGTTTTTGGTAATGGTGGCAATATTTTGTGAATAGGTGCCACAAATTTCATCCGACTTACGTATATTTTTGCAAGTAAAAAGGAAAATAATTGAATAATTGAAATAAGTAAGTTTAAAATTAATAACTTTTCTCTTTTCCGCTAGGCGGCGCGTAAAACCTTGATTTACTTCAAAGCTCATATCTCAAAAAGTAGGCTTTTTTTTTTTTGTTTTTCACAAATTTTAAAGTAAACATATGCAGCTATGAAATTGAGAAATAAAAAGTCAGCAATTCAATATGGATTTTTTCTTACGATTTTTTAAAGTTTGGTATATGAAAAATTCACATGTGTATTTTTATTAAGTTAATAATCCTGTACTAAATGTGGATCTAATAAATTAAACATTTCATATTTTAACACCTGCAATAAATTTGAACCATTTTTTGTGCGGTTAAATGGTTAAAAACTTATTAAAAATGAATTTAAGCTAAGTGGTAAAATAAAGGAAATTAAATTATTAAAAGGGTGTGTAAAATGTTTATTCATTTTAAAAAATGTCTATTCAGCCCCTTTTTACTAATTAAAATCTCATTAGAGGCTCATAATTTTAACATTTAAAATTTCTAATGACGCCCACAAACGGTTTTTGACCAAATCATACTTGCATCCAATCAAAATATATTAAATTGTACCTACCTAATTTTACCTGATTCTACCTATGTCAAAACTATTTCAAGGGTATATATATATATATATTGATTGAATTGCCTTATAATCAATTATATTCCAAAATATTTAGAAGACATAACGTTTAGAAAAGATAATAATAGAAATGCCTTTCAAATTGTGCTGTAACTTGTACGGTCTCAAAAATCATCAGCGGACATCAAAAAATGTGAAACTGGTCACACCAGCTGTTATTCAAAAAGCTGCAACCCTAAATTTTACTTTGCGTGATGACCAGTTTATATGTGAAACATGTCGCACTTATATCTATAAAAATAATGTAAATTTAATTATTTTATTAAAATGAATAAAAATTCATATGCAACTAATATTTTCTATACAGCAGCTTTCATGTTCAGAAACTATCGATAGTGAAATTATTTCTATAAATCAGGATGTTGAAAATGTTCCAACGAACGAAAATATTCAAATACCTCCAGCATCTTTAGATCCATCACCAGTTTCGGTTGATACTATATCTCCACCAGTTCCTGAACTACTTAATGACATTTTAGAAGATATTAACAATGTTCTTGGAAGTTTAGCCGAATCTCCTATCAAACAAAATCATATTACAACAGGAAGTTATAAAAAAATTGCAAGTGTCACATCGGCAATAAGTCAAAGAATATTTCAAGTAGATTCAGTTAAAGTGTTATCACCAAACGAAGAATGTGAATATACATCATGGCTTATGAACCTTAAAAAAGAGTTTAAAGATGCCAGCTGTAAATCAAAACAAGTGTTTTTGTTGACAACTCTACCACGTAAATTTTGGTCAAATCAACGTATCCAGGATGAATTTAATGCATCAAGACGACTGGTAGAATTCGCCATGGATCTGTTGGAAACAGTAGGTCCTTACAGTTGGCCTCAAAGCAAACAAGTACACAGTTTATCACAAAATATAGTAAAACAAATTCAAACATACTTCTTATCAGAGGAAATTAGTAGAACAATGCCTGGCCTTAAAGATGTTGTTACTATTACAGAAGGATCGACAAAAATTAAGAAATCAAACCGGTTGGTGTTATGGACCCTCACCGACATCTACGAAATGTTCTTGGAAGAAAACAAAGAACTCAAGGATTCCACTGTTTTTTACCGGATAACACTACACCCGATAAAATAATTGCCAAAATGTTTTCTTTTTCTGATGATCATAAATATTTCAATTTAAAGGCAAAAAAAAATATATAAATTAATTTTTTAATGTATTTATTTATAATATTGATTAAATTATAATGTTTATAGGAAAAATATTTTTTTAATGTTTTTTTCTAATGTTAGTGTTGGTGATGTTGAAATTATAACAAAATCTTCGATCATTGGGATCTCCAATTCTTATTCTGAATAAAAACCTGTTTCTCAATCAGAAATACACAAAAAATGGTTCAAATTTATTGCAGGTGTTAAAATATAAAATGTTTAATTTATTAGATCCACATTTAGTACAGGATTATTAACTTAATAAAAAAACACATGTGAACTTTTCATACACCAAACTTTAAAAAATCGTAAGAAAAAATCCATATTGAATTGCTGACTTTTTATTTCTCAATTTTATAGCTGCATATGTTTACTTTAAAATTTGTGAAAAACAAAAAAAAAAAAAGCCTACTTTTTGAGATATGAGCTTTGAAGTAAATCAAGGTTTTACGCGCCGCCTAGCGGAAACGAGAAAAGTTATTAATTTTAAACTTACTTATTTCAATTATTCAATTATTTTCCTTTTTACTTGCAAAAATATACGTAATTCGGATGAAATTTGTGGCACCTATTCACAAAACATTGCCACCATTACCAAAAACTACGTGAAAAAGCCTCAAAATTCAACCGCGCATAACTCCGATTCAGAGTACACAAAAAATAAAAGCAGAAATTACTTTTTTCCTTTCGTCAATACCAACAAAATATCAAAATTTCAGATTTTTAAAAAATAGTTGTTTTTTTTTCGATGTACGTTTTCAAAATAATAGCTCAGTATAATATAAAAATAATAATACGAATAATATCATTTATAAATCCAGATTTATATACTATACTACTTATATACTGGTTTTAACAGTCAAATGGCTTCATTTGTTTACATATTTGCATATATTTTACCGATTTCTTCAAATAACCTACATTGTTTGTTTGTTTTTATTTTCTTAATAAGTAAAACACTTTCAACCTGTAGCTTTGATATTATTGTTCATAATCCTTTTCTTCAATACAAAGGTTCCATTGCAAAAACTTGCTGCATCAATGTTTATAAAAAGAGGAAGAGAAACGCCATATATATAAACCAAATGAAATATGTATTACACATGTATATACACCAAACCAAGACCATGTTTGTTGTAAATTAGAAATATTTGTTGCAACGTAATGTGTGGATGCATATAATTGTGTCATGTATGGCATATAATAAATATATAAATGTATATAATTTTCGTCTTAATGAATTTAGTTGTCACATTATACTTTAATTTTCCATATGAATGGTAATTCTGTTTTGCGGAAAAAAAATCGATCAAAGATAACTGAGTGGAAACTTGAATAAAAAGCCAAGTATAAAATATAATATACATTTAGGCAAACCATTAGGAAAATTAAAATTATTAATAAAAAAAAAAATAAATTAAATTTTAAAATTTCGGCTCCGAGGTGCATTAGTACCTGTTAATGGCCTTCTCCTGGCAAAATTTCAGACTCCTGTGTGCTACAGATTTTGCTGAAGAACGCACGCAGAGAGACCAACACTTTCTTTTATTATTGTAGATAATTGTTGAAATAAAAATGATACAATGTAAATTGAATGTTGAGTACGTCTAGTTTGACTAAAACAACTGAAAAAACAACAACAACTGTATTAAATTTTCGTTGTTTCAAATGCTTCAGTCAAATCGAACACGACTGTTATCAAAACGAGTTTTTTGAATTTCCTTTCTTATGAGATACCGACAATATGCGACAGGTATAATGTGAAATAAATAAAAGTTTTACACTACTTAGTGTAAAATAAATAAAGTTTTTGAGAGATTTTTAGAGTGATTGAGCTTAAGGTAATTATTTTAATTCACATGAATTTTGTAATTTTAAACAATTTTAATTTTAAACCACCTCAGCATCACTTCTTCTATTCCTTTTTTGCATCACTTCTTCTATACCTTCATCGAATGTATTGTCGCTATTCTTACTGCCCTGAAATGCTGCTACATAATAGACCACAATTGCATGCATTTGGCAAAGCTACGGCTACGGTTATATTGGGATCTAAAATAATAAATTGCATGGGCCTTAATGCGCACCAATGTGTTTTGATGCGTACATCAATCGGGTTTATTTACTTACACTATCGTACTTTATATTAATCCAAACCTGTGAAGTTGTATTCATTTTAACAAATCAATGAATTTTTTTTTAAACAGCTTAACTTGAAGACTTCTTTTAATATATAATTTTATTTCAGTGATTAGCACTTAAGAGACCTATGATTTTGTATTTACAAAATCAAATAATTTAAAAAAAAAACATGAATCCCATGAAATGCAAAGCCGTGTGAATAACAGTTAGTGCTTTGAAACAACTTATTTGGGATTAAACACAACAACTTATCTTAAAATTTAACATTGAAAACGATTCAAAATTTTTAGATGGCACGTATGACGTACTATCTCTGCAAAGATGAAGTTCACAAATTTTAAAGCAATCTTAATTTCGTGTGTTAACATTATCTAAGTGTCCAAACTATGAAAACCGTGACTTCATTTAGTCGTTTCAGATGAATTTAAATCTCAGAAATTAATCTCAATTCCACTCAACTTTGCCAATTTCGTTATCTGCTTCGTACTTAGTCCACTAAACATTTTAAAATTTTTAAAGAAATTGGATAAACAAACTATTTTTTTTTTTGAATAAAATGTGTTGTGTTATAGGGTTTACAATATGTGTCACAACAACACATAAATACCTTTTAAGACCTAGGTACCACAACAACTGTCGTTCTAAGGTCATGATGAACGCTTTTTTTAGACTTCTGAGAGTTGAAGTCACCTGAGACTAAGGATTCCGGCAAACTATTCCATTTGTATGCAGTTTGGACAAAGAAGTCTTTCTGCAATCTGCCAGTATGACAGCGTGGGATCTCGACCGTTTGACTGGTTGCGTTAGCCGATTGTCGAGTGGAACGGGGGTAAGAATAAGTTTGAAGCATGATGCTGCTGATATCATCTGAGCACTGTTGATGACGATATTTGTAAAAAACAACGAGGTCAGCAACATTAAAGTTCGTCCGCCAGTACTCTAAGATATCATCTTGGCTAATGATATCTCCTGCCATTGCCAGTGGTATGTGATATCTCACGCTGACTCATATGTCAATGGCAGGGACTGGAGTATGCAGGGTAGTCAGATCCGTAGATCAACATTGATCATAATCGATCAAAATCGACCCCTCCTGCGACAATTGCAGTATTGCAGTATTTATCTCTTTATCAATTTATCACATTCAAATGGTCAACAACCAAGATCTATTAATAATCATTTTACTTTCACATAGCTTATTTATTATTTGTGTTGAATTGAAAAACTAATAAACACAAATTCCAAAATATAATCTATATGACAAAATCTTTTCATTAAAATTAATTGACATCTTGCTACTTGATAGACAACTTCAACTGACTGAAATAATTTAAACGTAAAAAAACTACACTATAAAAAGGAAATCGGACAAAGTAATTTTCTTTTGCATTGAAAAACTTGAAATTTAAATTCAAATTAAAATTAAATAATTTTCAAGAAGTTATAATGATATAAATCTTCTGAAGTAAGTAAATAAAAAATCTACCGCAATATTATTTTGATTGATTAAAAATTAATTTTAGTTGTAAAAATTGAAAAATTCTGCAGAAAATACAATTTATCATGTTATGGTTTATTTTATTTTTTTTTGTAAAAAGAATTAATTAGAGATAGCGAACCATTAGAGTTTTAAACGACTTTTAATTATTACCTGTTCATCAAATGTTGAATTAGTTATATATTATTTAAAACAAAATCGTATTTCACTAAAGTCATTTGACATAAAGACATTATTCTGATTTTCTAATTTTCTAATCTTCTAATTTTATAATTTTCTTATTTTCTTATTTCCTAATTTTCTAATTTTGTAATTTTCTATTATTCTAATTTTCTAATTTTCTAATTTCCTAATTTATCAATTTTATATTTTTCTAATTTTCTAACGCGTTTTCTATTCAACAAAAAATGTGACTTTCTTTGCACTTCTTTTTCAGGTCACATTTTTGCTGTTCGATTATCGAAAAAATGTTGACCGGAAAAAAATTTGCGTTTTCTTTTATCGATTTGGATGCAAGTTTCAAGTTTTTGAGGGCAATTATTTTGCATTTTTTGACTTTTTCTCAAGAGACGGTGCAAGAATGTTGCCTTGCTTAATATATAAATATATTATAAAAAATAAGAAAAAACACATGTTGAATGATGTATTTTTCTTAAATAAAGATAATTAAATAGTGTAAAAATAATAATATGCATTAAAAATTGAATTCCTTTATTTTGTTAAACAAATTTGACAGATCTAAGAAATGTGACTTGTTTCTGTTCGATTCTCAAGTAGGGATGGAAAATTCGGTTCCGATTCTACTCGAGAATCGACTTTTCTGTTGAAATAATCGATTATAAAGAATCGATTTTTTTGGCTTTAGAAGCCGTTAAGTTATATTCTATTGCTACGCTGCTCGACTCCCGATATAAAAAACTAGGATTTCAAAATATTTGCAACTCCGCGCGAGTGCTTAGACGTGTTCATCACAAGGAATCTTTAAGTTTAAAGCAGGGTTGTGCCGTAGACAAAATAGATTACTTTACATGTATAGATTACGCATAGATTACGTGTAAATTACTACATTACTTAAATTACTAAATTACTGTAAATTACTACGAGTTATTTCCGTGTAATCTATAATGTAAACAATAATGTAATCTATTTAATTGATATGTGAATTCTAAAAATTTTTTGCAATAAATTAACTTTTTTCAAGATCACAAGAACTTGTTTTTGACAATATTATTAAGAAAATATTTTCAGTAGGGATAATACAATATTTCCACATATTTCTTCATAAATCAAAATTAATTGATTACGCCAAATTTACATAGATGACATAGATTACATTACATAGATTACATGTAATGTAATCTATTTTAGATTACGCGTAAAGGAACAACCCTGGTTTAAAGAAACATTTCTTCGTCAGGGTTTTTCAATTAATTTGTTCAAACTTTATCTATATTCGTGATTGCTTGAAAAAAGAAATTCAACTAACAAAAAGTGTTGCGGTTGATCATGAAAGTGAATACACTGCAGATCATCAACGATTTATAATTTTATAATTTTATAATTTTATAATTTTATAATTTTATAATTTTATAATTTTATAATTTTATAATTTTATAATTTTATAATTTTATAATTTTATAATTTTATAATTTTATAATTTTATAATTTTATAATTTTATAATTTTATAATTTTATAATTTTATAATTTTATAATTTTATAATTTTATAATTTTATAATTTTATAATTTTATAATTTTATAATTTTATAATTTTATAATTTTATAATTTTATAATTTTATAATTTTATAATTTTATAATTTTATAATTTTATAATTTTATAATTTTATAATTTTATAATTTTATAATTTTATAATTTTATAATTTTATAATTTTATAATTTTATAATTTTATAATTTTATAATTTTATAATTTTATAATTTTATAATTTTATAATTTTATAATTTTATAATTTTATAATTTTATAATTTTATAATTTTATAATTTTATAATTTTATAATTTTATAATTTTATAATTTTATAATTTTATAATTTTATAATTTTATAATTTTATAATTTTATAATTTTATAATTTTATAATTTTATAATTTTATAATTTTATAATTTTATAATTTTATAATTTTATAATTTTATAATTTTATAATTTTAAAATTTTATAATTTTATAATTTTATAATTTTATAATTTTATAATTTTATAGTTTTATAATTTTATAATTTTATAATCTTATAATTATTTAATTTTCTTATTTTTTAATTCTTTAATTTTCTAAATTTCTAATTTTATAATGCTCTAATTTTCCAATTTTCAAGTTTTCTAATTTTACCATTTTCAAATTTTTAAAATTTCTAGTTTTCTAATCTTCAAATTTTTTAATGCTCTTTAATGAAGTAGCGCTGCCACAGCTCTAACAGAGCTGTTATGATGCAAAATTTGCTACTCTTACAGCTTATTTCTCCTTCAGATAACTCTAAACAAGTGGTTCAATAATATGTAATAGAGCTATTTTAGCTATATAACAGCTGTGTGTTAGAGTTTTTAAGAGTTACTATCAGGCTTAATTTTGACGTTTTCTTTTGAAAACAAATACAAATAGTTTCTTTTAATAAATTTTTTTAATTATAAAACTAATACATATTCGACATGGTTCCAAAATATGTTGGTGTTGAGTTTTCTCTCAACTTTTATATATTATATGTCGCGTAAATAAATTAAATAATATTTTAAATAAATAATATAATTATGATTTTTTGAATATGTATGGGAATTTTAGGTGCCAATTAATTTTTATGGTAAAACCTGATAATATAAGACCCACATTTCAATGCGCCCTTAGTGAATATTGTATAATTTCTGGAAAATAAAATAATTGTTATACAATTATGAATTTTTTGTAGCATTTTTGACAGTTTCAGGTTATGTCAAATGAATTTATTTTGGGGAATTTATTTTTAAAATTTAAAACTTATTCTAAGTTATAAATGCTCGTCAAAAAAAAATCCAGTTATCGTAATACGTGATAAATTCAAAATACATAGTTATCAAAAATGGTTATTAAAACATTTTTGGTCATAATGGCGATACATTTTCCACTCCATCTTTATAAAAACGAAGATGATGACAAGTTACACCAATACAGAGCTTCATGATACATATTAATCCTTTATAACGCTACTTGTAATAGAATATTTAAATATAGAGCTACCTCAATCATGCTACTTCTTTATAAAGCTATTTGCTTTGTAACAAAATAAGTTGATTATATACTAACGCATTTATGCAACAAAACATAGATAAAGCATCTCTCTCTCTCTATTTATATTAAAATGTCATGTCATGCGAAATGTTGCTGCAAGTTTTAGTAAAGATTCATATACTTGCAATAACTCTAAATTAACGTAAAAAGAAACAACGAGCTCTTTTGTTGCATTTTTTAATTATAAACAAACTGAATGTAAACATACGTTGACACTTTTTAGAGTTAGATTTAATAATGCTAAGAGCTTTAATAAAGCTTTATAATAGCTTGTTTTTCTGTTGCAAAGGTGAAATAGAGCTTATAGGTCTATAACAAGTAGTGCTGTACTACTTTGATTTTAAAGCTCTAAATAAGATTATTATGCTAATGTAAAGCTAATATAGTTAGTTCCTGCTCTACATTTTATTAGAGCTAAGAGTTTGTAGAAACTCCTTTATAAAGCAACATTAATTGTTTTTAGAGCTTCAAGTATCACTCTACAAAGTAAAAGAACCACTAGCAACATAGGTAATTTTTTAGAGCTTTATTACAGCGTCACGACACTTAAAGCTCTAAGAATTGTTACTTGGGTAAGGATGCTGATAAACTTTATTTAGTCAACGGTAGCAGAGTCAATCTTAGTTATTGAATATTTCTTGAAGATGACACAAAACTGCTTATATTCAACGACACGAGCTTCTAGAATACTACATATGTGTGGGCTTGAGCAATATAGTGGGTCACATGATCAAGGAATATGCCACTAGCTGGTATCGAAACTAGCTTAAGCACATAGAAAAGAATGGATATATAATAATTTTGTATCCCGATTACTTATCTATACGACGCACTTAATCTAGTTTTTACAAAAGTTGGCCGCTGGAATTAGAGTTAACTGACATTACATTCAGTTGGGAAGTTGAGTATACGTCGCAATGATTTTCCTCGATAATTCAAAATCGCTAAATTATAAATAAAACGTTGTGTTATTTGTAACAAAAACATCCCACCCTCATTTTGCTATTGAAAAACGCTTATTTTCAGAAAAAAATAATCTATCTTAATTCAAGCTCATTTTGTATTCCATTGTTTGGTTATTATTCAAATCAGTCTCACAGTCATCACGATTATTTTTATATAATAAAAAGAAATAGATTAAAGCATTCGATTATAAACCGTGGATTGGTCCAATTATAAATTACATTTGTAATTATTTTATGTTTCGCGTCATTTCGTCTCACTAATTTATCAGTGTGGTACAATCTCCTCAAATGGTTTGTTTATTTCTTTTATTAAAGGAAAACAACACAGATATTACAACTAAAAGAAAAAGTTTCATTTCACTAAACGAAAACAGTAGACTCTCTGTTGTATATGATACCCGTAAATAGAATGATATCAGTAACTGTTGATCTTAATATAATTTCTGTCTTCGTTTTTTCTGTATCATTTGAAAATTACTTCTAAAGAATCTTATTTGTTTGTACGAGTAAAAGAAAAGAAAATAAATTTTAAGAAAATTAGAGTGTTTTATTTAGCATAAAAATCAAAAATTGGAGTGAAAAAGTTATTTTTGCTGGTTGCTTTATTACTCTCGTGTTGTTCGTTGAAATATGTGATATGATATTGAAAAGAAACGAAAAATTGCTTTATCATTTATCTTTAACTCGTAATGTTGGATACTGTGCGCCTTTTTAATTAATTTGATTTTCTTGTGGTGTACTTTTTTAAATTCTGACATTTTTTGTTATATTTTTTTTTAATAAAAATTGTTGTGTAATAGGAATTACAAAATGTGTCACAACAATACAAAGATACCTTTTAAGACCTAGGTCCCACATCAACATGCGTTTTAAGGTGTTGGTTGACACATTTTTAAATCTTTATGAATTAAAGACACTCGAGGCTATTGCTTTGGGTAAAGAATTCCATTTGTATGATGTATGGACAAAAAAGTCCCTTTGCATTTTGTCACTATGGCAGTGGGTATTCTCAACAGTTTGACTGATTGCACAAACCGATTGACGAGAAAAATGGAGCAAAGAATATGTTTGAGGCATGACGAATCCGATTTCATCCGACCAATGCTGGTCGAAAATCGAAATCGAATTTTGGGCAGTGGAGAGAATTAACCGATTGAGCTCAAATTTGGAATATAGTAGTTTTAAAGACCCCTGCAACTTTTTATCAATGCGCTCCCCGGATCGGATGACAAAAGTTCAAAGTTGCCGCCCTACTGTATACACTTACATCTTTTACTCAAAAACAAAAAAAAATCGGAGGTTCTGTTGTTTTAAGTTTAAAGTTTTAAGTATTTTTTCAAATTTTCCGTTTAACTAAACAGTGAATTTCTAAAAACAATATTACACAGAAAAAATATACTGAATTCAATTAAGTACAATATTATATAACACACATGGCCAAACCGCGGCTCGCGAGCCGCATGCGGCTCTTTGAAAGAATAAATGCGGCTCTCGAAAAGAAATGAAAAAATTAAATAATATTTATTAACTCATAAAAATTGTAACAAAATTAGAAGTAATACATATAATTTATAATGCTGTTTAATATAATATGATTTAATACAATCATATAATTATATTTAGGTCCGTCCTGTCGAAGTTACTACTGTTGGAGTTTTTTGCGGCTTTGTTTTAGTTTGATACTACTTTACTTCGCGAATCAAGTTTATAATCCGCTGTTATAAATAAATTTAACTAATTTTATTATTTAAGGTTATACGTTTAACATATTCTAGTGGACTAAAAATAAAATCACCTGTATTTGTCTCAAATTAATGCACAAAAATCTTTCTCAAAATCAAAACTCTTTCCTTTTGGATTCGTTTGTTTTTCTATGATTATCATTTTCTGCAATTTTTTTATAAACAATATTTTTGATATTTTATCTTTAGGCAATTTGCCGACGTTAAATTTAATGTATCCTTTAATATTCCAATTAAAAAATGAATAAGTTCATAATTAAATAGAATTAAAATACACGTGCAAATTCGACATATGCTACCTCAACCGCTTCTACATCTACTACAGTAAGATATTGCCCTAAGGCCTAAACCAAAAAAATGAATTGACCATAATAACGAAATTAAAAACATAAGGAAATTGTAAGAAACAAACGGTGATTTCATTGATTTAATGGAACATATCAGAAATTTCCTCAAAGGAAAAGAAAAACACTATCTGGAATTAAAGGATGATGAATTGATTAATGACTGTATGTTTTTGGCTGATATAATGGAGCATCTGCAATCCCTCAACCTAGCATTACAAGGAAAAGATAAAGTTATTACTGATATTTTTCAAACGAGTCTGAGTTTTATGAAAAAAATTCAACTTTTTCAACCAGATTTAACAACAAAAGTGTTCAACCACTTTCCTCGTGTGAAGAACATACTCTCTAAAATTAATGATAACAAACTGAGTGAATACGACAGTAAATTAGCAGAATTATTGAAAGACTTTCATTTGCGATTTAATGATCTGAATAATTTAAATATTTCTCTTAATTTACTTGTAAATCCATTCGAGATTGACATTATTAACGAGGGCTTATCGATTCCTTGTTATCTTTTGAATGACAGTGCCTCAGGAGAAAGGGAATTACTAGAGCTACAAGAAGATCACATTCTTAAAATGCATCACAAAGCCAAATTCACCACAATCTCCAAATGAGTTTTGGAAACAAGTAGGAGGGATCGATTTTGATCGATTATGATCAATGTTGATCTACGGGTCTGACTACCCTGCGTACTCCAGTCCCTGCCATTGACATATGAGTTAGCGTGAGATATCACATACCACTGGCAATGGCAGGAGATGTCATTAGCCAAGATGATATCTTAGGGTGCTGGCGGACGAACTTTAATTAGTCAACGGCAGCACTTCCAGTCTTAGCTGGGCAGCGTTCCGTAGCGGTACCGCTCATTAGCTCTTCCGAGGAATCGAACCAACACGTAGTTATGTGTGGGCTTTGTGCCTCGATTGAAGTGGTGGGCGGTGCGTCTGGGGTGCGCTGCATCAGCTGGATTATTGGCATTTAGTTTTGTTTTGTTTTCTGCAAATTTCTCACAATTTGTTTTTCACTTATTATTTTGTTATTATTTCTTCATCTTATCATGAAATATTGGCATATGTCATATTTTGTAGTATGATAGGATTTTTTACTTAGTTATGCATTTTAAAATAAAACACAAAAAAATAAAATAAACATTTTGATATATATATGGCAGTACAACCGAAAAAAAATAAGTCTGCAAGTGGTAAAGCAAATTTGCGCAATCCACCCGCCCATAAAGCGGCATGTCCACGGAATTTGCAGGGACAAAACATATATGAATCAATAAAAAATTTTAAAATACATGTTCAAAACATCTGCGGATTGAACGCTAACCATGACCACGTGCAACATCATCTTGAGCACGACAAACCGAACATTCTATTCCTTACAGAAACACAAGTTTCTGAAAATTTTCTCTTTATAGAATCGCTTAATTCCAAATATAGGCTCGAATCAGCTTTCAAACTCCATCAGGGCGTATGCGCATTCATTCATGAGAGTGTTGCGTACACGCGCTTTCCAAATTTTGAACTACACGGTGACGGCTTCAATACAATGGTTTTAAAGATTTGTCTTCCAGAAATGACTTTTTTTACAATAGCTTTATACCGGTCCCCCAACAAACGTAACCCAAACTTTTTTAATACACTGACAAAAATTATGGACGAGATTAGAGCAAAGTCCCCTAATTGTGAAGTTATCGTTACCGGTGACTTCAACGTCCACAACAAATCATGGTTGGAATTCTCCAAATCGACCGACGATGTTGACAATAGTGGAAAACTGGCAGAAATTTTTGCCGCGTCTCAGGGCCTATTCCAAATTGTAAAAAGCCCGACTTTCACTCCCCGTAATGGCGGTGATAATAGTTTTCTACTAGATCTCTATCTTACCACAATGCCAGATATTACGAGTGTCGATGTTGCGAAAGGTAGTATTGGAAATTCTGATCATTATTTAATCTCATCAGTTATCAAAACTGATTTACTTAAAACTACAGCTCCCAAACCCCGTAAAATATTTCACTACTCAAAAATGGATAAGAGCGGTCTTCAAAATTTTTTCCATGGTTTCCCTTTCGACCGTCATTGTTTTTACACTGACAATGTAAATGTTTCTGCTCAAAACTTTACAGAAACCATCCAATTTGCTATAAATAAATTTGTCCCTTTCTCCATAGTAAAACCCAAACAAAAATACTTGTATTCGAAAGCTGCCAAAACGGCACTTAGAAACAAACGTAGATCATTTAATATTTGGATTCATAACAAAACTCCCACTAATCGATCCCAATATCTAAAGGCCAACAAAATATCTAATCAGATTATCTCAAACGAAAAGTCCGAAATTGACAGAGCGAAAGCCTCAAAACTTACGTCTATGTCTGTTTCTGACAAGAGTTTCTACAGTGCCATTAATTCTTTAAATTCTGGTACAAAATTTTCTATTCCCCCTATTATTGATGGTGATTTAATCGTCAATGATCCCGCAAGAAAAGCTAACTTGTTCGCTGAACGCTTTGCTCTGAACTCCACTGTTTTGGAAACTCCTAAAGAAATACCCCAAATCCAGTCTTCAGGAGTTAATATGAATGAACTTCACTTCAAACCCAAAATAGTCGCTAAACTTTTAAAGGGGTTAAACATCAACAAAGCATCAGGAATGGACAATATTCCACCCATTATTTTAAAAACCTTTTCGAAAGAACTTGCACCAACTTTAACTAAAATATTCTACCAATCCTACAAATCTGGTATATTTCCCTCGTGCTGGAAGTTGGCAAATGTCCAGCCCGTCCCCAAAAAGGGACCAAGATCCGATATCTCAAATTATAGGCCAATAGCTTTACTATCGGTCCTATCCAAAGTCTATGAGCATTATATTAATACACATATCTCAAAATTTCTGGAAGAAAATCATTTAATATCCGACAGCCAATACGGTTTTCGAAACAAAAGATCAACTACCGATCTATTAAACTATGTAGCGCATTGTTGGAACAGCATACTTGATAAAGGTGGTGAAACATACGTTATCGCTTTAGACATCTCCAAGGCATTCGATCGAGTCTGGCATGCCAACTTAATCAACAAGCTCGTTGCGTACGGTTTTCATCCCAATGTTGTGAAGCTGATTCAAAATTTTCTATCCGACCGATACATTTCGGTAACCTTAGACGGATATTCTTCTGAGTCTAAACTAATTAACGCTGGTGTACCCCAAGGCTCAGTATTGTCCCCAACTCTATTTTTGATTTATATCAACGAATTGTTGAAAATCACCAGCAACCCAATAAATAGTTTTGCAGATGATAGTACTCTGCACAAGTCGTTCGAGCCCCTTCCTTCAAAAGGTAAAATGCACGAACGAATTAATCCTGCCCGGAGAGACGCTGCCATAAACGTGAACAAAGACCTGAATAAAGTCGCCGACTGGGGTGACCAAAACCTTGTCAATTTCAACTCCACCAAAACACAGCTGTTGATTGTTTCCAGATTAAAGACCGAGTTCCCCAAAGATATTTTATTTAGTATGTGTGATGAACCAATAGGTGAATGTAAAAACATTCGTTTATTGGGTGTCACAGTTTCAAATGACCTACTCTGGAACGATCATGTAATGGCGATGGCAAAAAGCGCGTCTAAAAAACTCGGCCTCCTAAATAGATGCAAAAAATTTTTCACTCCATACCAATTGCTCCATGTTTAT
The DNA here is from genome assembly GCA_963693315.1 of Diogma glabrata. Classification (NCBI taxonomy): domain Eukaryota; kingdom Metazoa; phylum Arthropoda; class Insecta; order Diptera; family Cylindrotomidae; genus Diogma; species Diogma glabrata. The sequence continues at coordinate 52,357 of CAVNZG010000285.1, forward strand.
AAGTCCTATATTCGTCCCTGTATGGAGTACTGCTGTCAAGTTTGGGGTGCTGCCTCTGTTTCCATCTTGGCCCTCTTGGACTCTGTTCAAAAGCGAGCTATACGAATTGTAGGTGATCGAACTTTGACATCACAACTTGATTCCCTACAACATCGTCGCACTGTTGCTGACCTCGTTGTTTTTTACAAATATCGTCATCAGCAGTGCTCAGATGAAATCAGCGGCATCATGCCTCAAACTTATTCTTACCCCCGTTCCACTCGGCAATCGGCTGCCGCAACCAGTGAAACGGTAAAGATCCCGCGCTGTCATACTGGCAGATCGCAGAGAGACTTCTTTGTCCGAACTGCGTACAAATGGAATAGTTTGCCGGAACACTTAGTCTCAGGTGGCTTCAACCCACAGATGTTTAAAAAAAGCGTTAATCTACACCTCAGAACGCCAGTTGTTGTGGGACCCAGGTCTAGACCTAGGTCTTAAAAGGTATTTATGTGTTGTTGTGACACATATTCTAAACCCTATTACACAACACATTTTATTAAAAAAAAAAAAAAAAAAAAAAAATCAAAGTATCCCAATTTGAAAAAAGCTGCTGCCAGATTACTGTCCATATTCGGTACAACATATTGTTGTGAATCACTTTTTTCAACAATGAAGTTTATAAAATCAAACCAACTTACAAATGAGATAAAAAACAAATTAAGTACTAAGCTTTTTTTGTTTGGTTTTCAATTTTTATTAATAAAATAATTTTATTAATATTATTGCCGTCATGTGAAAATATTGCAATAATATTAATAAAATTATTTTATCAATAAAAATTGAAAACCAAACAAAAAAAGCTTAGTACTTAATTTGTTTTTTATTTTAATTGTGAAGTGGGTGATTTATTCACATATACAGAAAGATATTAATAGCATCTTTCAACATGAATTTTACAAATGAGCATTTAACGGAATTATTTCATATTGCGCTAACAAACTATGAACCAGATTTCAGAAAATTCACGGCCAAGTTACAAACAAACATGCCATCTACCAGCAAGCATGTCATGTAACAAAATTTAAATATGTATTTGTATGGATTTTTAACCATAAGTACATATTTGGTTTTCAATAAAATAAATATTGTAACGACTCTTCGTTGGTTCTTTTCGATTATTGAGCAAATACGACAGTAAAAAGGACAGATCTTTAGTTAACAAAGTCTCAAACTTTATTTATCAACCAGTTACAGCAACTTCCGATTTTAATTACAATAAATTCCAGGGTCTCCAATTTATGTACGTTAAACTTCACCGCTTTTCCACAATTTGAATCAATAATATTCGGAATCGTAAAATCTGTATTTACTATTCCACTAAGTTCAAATTCTTTCACTATTAGTACCCAGGCTCAAGTACCACCGATTATTCCTTATACTTGCGAATATTTATAAACACTTTTAATTGCAAAAGTAAAACTGACTATCTGATATTTTGTTCGCTTATTTATATTCAAAAATAAATAAGTCGAAACTTCTCTAATTTACTTTATAGAAATCAATATTGAATAGGCCACACCTATTTTCATTAATGTAAACATTTATACTAGCGAACTCATAAAAAATTTAATTTGCATTAATTTATGCAAATTGTATTAGTTAACTCCTTTTTTTAATTCATCTTTGCAATAGTTTGAATGTGGAAAACATTTATGCAGAATGTATTGGTTATTTATGAGTAAATTAAATTAACCCATTCTGGACGAAGTTTATTACAATATTTCCAAACAAATGATACTTTTGAATTTTTTATTTTTTATGTTGGCTCTCGTAACGAGAGATTATTGTACTGCGGCTCCACGTGTAGTGAAGCTTGGCCATCTCTGTTATATAATATATATATATATTACAAAATTATTTAGAGATAAAAATATTTGCAAATCCGTTCATAAAAACAATTATTTTGGAAAGTGCTGTAAAACGAGATTCAAGCATTTCAGTCGTACCTAGCATCGCAGCGATCTTTGATTTTTTTTAGTAAAAACTTCTTTAGGCGCGTTGTGCGATTTGGTATGGGGAAAAATTTATATATTCGAGTTATCGTCACACTAAATAAATATTAAAAGAGAGTTAAATAAATTGTAATAATTTGTTATATTCGTATTTCTTATTCTCATTTTCTTGATTTATAATTTGTTTCTTTTTCTTTTTTATTGAATTTAATTTTTTCGGTTTATAACAGTGTGTACGTGTGGTATACTAAGCAAAGATTTTGATGTATTTTTAAGTAAAATAAAAAAAATAGTTTTTTGCATATTTGATTTTTGTATTTTTCTTTATAGAAAAAGTTCATACAGAAAATGCAATTGATAGTACGAATAACCTAAGTATTGTTGAAATTACTAATAATATATTATAAATAATTTTACTCTCGTTCTTTTGATTTATATTTTGTTTTTTTCTTTTTCTGAAATATTATGATGTTTTCTCGGTTAATAACAGTGTGTAAGTGGGTGAAGTAAGTAAATATTTAGTTTTATTTAGCCGATAAAAATACAGCTATTTCACAGTTTTATGTTTTCACGTCTGTCGACAGTCCACAGGACTGCTTTCTTTTTTTTAAATCTAGGTTTCAGGTTTAACACGTTTATGTCTTAAAATTTTGGTGCAAAAACTCATTATTTGAGAAGAAACTTAAAAAAATTTAACTACAAATTGATGGCAACTCTTGAGATTTGTATTTTCGGTAGAATGCCTCATTTAATTATTCATTAAACATATCATATTTTTTGATTACCTTATACTAAGTTTACACCATAATAGAATAATAGCAAATATATATTAAACTACTACGATGTAAACTGATATAATAATACTATTTTACTATAACAGATGGTTATTTGGTATTTTGATTTTGATCTATATTATAATGCCCGATTTCGAGTCGTTAAACTTATCCTTAACATTAACTTAAATTTTTCGGTAGCGCAAGACACTATGAGTTTGACGTTTAATTTCACATTAATCGATCAATTTTATAAATCTGTCAATTCTTTTTGTTTGTGCTCAACGTTTTCGCGGCACTCGTCATGAAACCATTCGTTACGTAATTTCGGTGGTCGTTTTCATTCGGTCGGTTTCATTTATCTTAAAGTCACCAGAAATAACCTTTTTACACGTTTATATAGCGAGCCGCTTGATCCAAGACAGACACCTGCTCCAATCCGCCCCAACATGGAGAACAGACACTTTTTACACGTTTATATAGCGAGCCGCTTGATCCAAGACAGACGCCTGCTCCAAGCCGTCCCTAACATGGAGAACAGACACTTGAGTTGCATTGGTTTTATGGCGCCAATGACTCGCCATGGTGCAGAATTATTGAGTATAAGCAGTTTTTACTCTACCCATCTCAACTACACCATCCTAATTCTGTTAGCGTTACCCAGTTAGCACGGCGAATTCCAAATTTTCGCTAACCTAACCATCAAAACGTAAAATCTAAATGCGATTGTAAAAAATGTGCTACATAAAAATCATTCAACATTTAAACTGCGTTCCAGTTGATGCTAAATTGTCCTAAACGTGTTAAATCAATTTAGTCAATTATTTTATTTGTTTAAATTAACATTTTGTTTCTAATGTCAATCTCTTGTTACTTTACGCAAATTACTTATTTAATAAGTTTATTAGAAAAATTTAGAAGAAAACAAAGCTTTTTATATAATTTTACTGTTACACTAGATATATTTCAGCTTGTTAGGCCTTCTTCTGGAGTAATCCACAATTACTCCAGAAGATGGCCTAACAAGCTGAATCATATATAGAGTAACAGTAAAATTATATAAAAAAACTTTGTTTTCTTATAAATTTTTCTAATAAACTTATTAAATAAGTTATTTACGTAAAGTAACAAGAGATTGACATTATGTTATTTGAAAACTTACGCTAAGTGCCAACGGCAAACATTGTTAATTATATTTTGTTTCTAAATAATTGTGAAGAAATTCATTCGTTAAACAATATCTGACAACTTGATTGCCTTAATTTACATTAACATTCTGTAATTTTGTGATATTAAATTTAGATTTAGCAGTTTAGTACAATTTAGCAGCTAATTGGAAGCCAGCGTTAGTTTTTATTTTAAATTAATATTAGTATTAGAAGTATTAGTTCAAATTAAAATTATGGCTACCGCATTCTATTTCTCAAAATTATTCCGAGCGTTTATACCACAGATAGAGCACTGAAAAAAAAATTTACTAAACTCCAATAAAATTGTTCATTGTATTAATAAACAGTAATTAATGAGCTACTTTTCATTGGATCTATAAACAATTTACATTCGTTATTCGAAATCATTCGTAATATTAACAAATTATTTATCGAGCTAACGATATTGTTTATTGAGCCAACGGAAGGAGTAAATCATTAATGTTTTTTTATATAACGACAATTTTATTGAATTTTATTTTCAGTCAATACATAAAACATTTTTGTTGTATAAACACCCACGATATCGTTATAGTTTAATAGTAAAAACCTATTATACTATTAAACTATCGGTAGTATAAACTTAGCATTAGCTATTGCATGATTATTGATATCAAACCTGTTTAAATTTATTTTGTTTTTGATGTATTTAGTGTTTAATTTTGTATTTAATGTATTCTTATGTTAATTTCTAGTAAATGAGCTAAAAATCAAATATTTCTTTGTTTAGTATATAGTATATTATAAAGTTATTTTAGCTTAGTAAAAAGTTCAAATGTGTGTTAAAATATAACAAACATGCGTTAACTTAACTAAGATATAGGTCAACATTTGGTTTAAATGAACTATAACGCATAGTTTAAGAATGGTTAGTTTAAACAGGCCACATTTTTAAAATTCGTTAAAAATATACTTTTGAAATAGTTTATTACAAACTAACATCTTTTAACTATACATAAGTGAAATTGACTAAAAAATTTGTTAAGTAAAATGATTAGCAAAGGTCAAAATAACTAAGTAATTACTGATGTCATTAGTTAAAATTGACCAGATGCAAAGTTCTAATATACTAAGCAAAAGCAACTGTTAAAGTAACCTAGCAAAATTAATAATATTAAACTTGGGCTTAGCTGGTTGAAAAACAACCGATATGCTTGGTTACGTTAAGTATGATTTTTGGTTAAAATTATCCAGAAACTTTTTTCAGTGATGAGTAATAGAAACTAGACTAACAGGTAAGTTGGCAAATATCACATTGATTCAAATTAAATTTCGTTATCGACAAAATATGCAGTTATTGCAAAAGCCGGATAGTATGGAACATTTGAGTTGGAAATATCAGGGAGAGTCATTTTAAATGTCGTTTTTTATTAAAAGTATAATTATCAAAATGAAGCATTAAATGGAGAAGTTTTTTTGACAGTAAGAACAGTTGGGTTATAAAACATCAGCTCATGTAAGTTATAATTATCGAAAAAAGCATTTAGATAAATAGAATTGAATTCAATAGAATTGAATTGAATACAATTGAAAAATATAAAGTTGGCGGATTAAATCAGTTTTTTTTAGAAAATCGGATATCATAGATCGCTAAATGGAGAGGTTTTTGAATCAATGCTTATTATAATACATCCTATTTTGTTAATTTACTTATATAAATAGAAATAAAATATTTGAGCCATTTCAAGTTCTATGCAATTAGCTTAAGTTTGGTAGACGACTATGCAAAAAACTAAAAATAAAGTCACCACAGAGTTCTAAAAATTTTGTAAAAAATTCCTAAGACAAGACCTTAAGATACCTCTAAGTCTCAGTATTTCAGCCTTTCATATTTTGTTATCGGCAACAAAAATTCTTAGAAACACGAACTAAACGTTCCAACGTCACATACAAATACATTTCACATTACCTTATTTAAAATATCAAACTTTCTTTGAAATGTTACTCCGAACATAACGATGGTACGTACGGTTTCAATAAGGCATAACAATTTTAAAACAAGAAAAAATGACAAGAACTACTTTTATTCTAAGAATTAATTAAAATTTAACCTAAGAACTAAATCTATCTAAACCATCAATAAAATATGTCCAACATATATTGTAAACAAAACCTCATCAAAATACCCTAAGTGATTAATATTTTTTCCAAAAAAAGCGACCAACTAAAATTTCTTTCAACAAAATATATAAACCAAAAAAATGCTTTAGAAATAAAAAATTTGTAATTAATTTATTTTCAATTTAAAAAAAATATAAGTTAATAGTTTTTTTTGTTTAATATAATTTAATTAACTATATTATGATGAGAACTATCTAATTTAATATTATAAGCAATTACTAAAGTTTCAGAAAAAATATACATTTTATGATCGAAACAAAATTGTTAAAAAAACTAATAAAAAATTAATGAGAAGCAAATTTCATTCATAAACAAATTTTATTCAAATTTTTGTGCAGGAAAAAGATCTTTCAAATTTACGATTTCGGTTTTTTTAAATCTGTAAAAGCACTACCATTAAATTTATGTTATCTAGGAACTGTTTATTTGTTGGGAAATCTATATAGGATTTTACTGTCTATTAAAGCAATAGCAAGGCTTTTTCAGTCGAAAGCATAAAATCATAAATGTTACATCATATATAAATTACCAAACATGACTGTTTCACGATGCGTTCGGCTTATAACACATAAAATTAAAAACTTATTTATCTAACTGAATCATTAAAATTTTTAAAACAAATAAAATTATATCATTAATCTCTATTGTTTAAAATTTATTGAGTGCACAAACTGACTAATAACATCAAAAATATTCAATTTTATTCATCAAATTTTTATTTAATTAAATTATTCTTAGATCTTTAACATATTAAAGTGTTCGTTGAAATCAAAATATTTAATCGAATCGTAAAAAACTGTTTGGTTAATGAACATTTTATGCATCGTCGAAGCCTGAATTGCTATGATGAAGAATCTTAATATAAAAATTAGAAACTGATTGTTCATATGTATGCATATGCTACAAAAAATATTCAATTTTGTTATAAAATTATTATTTTATTCTTCCAAATTGTTTCACCAGCGAAAATATTTTTTGAACAAAAAGTAAAATGTGACACATCAAAATCTTTATAAAAACCATTTAAATCCAAACTAAAGCATACCATCTTTATCGTAGTATTTGCATTTAAATATATTGTTAAGACAGTTTTCCAATTCATGGTTTACAATTACAAATTAAGTTAATCTAAACTTGGCTAATCAAATTAGTCATCATTTTATTTTCTAGCAAATTGGAATTTAGGTAGTATTAGTAATAATTTTGAGTACAAAGCTTACATTAAAGATGGCGTAAATTAGTTTAGATTAAAATTTGTTAAAGTCGTTTAAAAATTAATTAATTTAGTTTGCTCAACAAATGTTTTTCATTATGTCAAAGAAAATTATGTAATCAACAGTTCATTACTTTTTTTGCATTTGCTACAACTAGTATAGCTGGTATATATAACTGTGGCGATAACTTCCAATTCCATCAAATAATTAAATAGCAGAAAGTTT
>CAVNZG010000286.1:0-97069 GCA_963693315.1 Diogma glabrata
TGCCCCCCCCCCCAAAGATAAGGTTGAGACACAAAACATTTCCGACACATCAACAACATTTACCATTGAATCCAAAATGAACCAAAATCAAGTTCGTTCGATGTTATGTTGTTTAGACATTACAAAACTACAATCCAAAGTAGTAATATAATGAAACGGAAAAATTATTTTGAAAGAAATTAAGACAATAGAATGTTTAACAAAAACGAGATATTAAATCGTTGAATGTGGATGAATGGAAAAATATTTAGGGTTTAAAAAAAGTTGTTTAATTACGGTTGATGTCTAGAGAATTCAAACTTTAGCAGTATATTGAAAATAAACGAATAGAAACACAGCGCGCGTCGCCTTTAGTGTGTGGTAAGATTAAACTCTGACTAAAGTTCAGCGGTCACACGGATGATGACTAAAGAAAATTATCAATTAATTCAAATTAACCAATACCATATTATATCAATGAATAAATAAATCAGGGTAATTAGTGCCATTTTCCCCCCTCCTATACGTCCGTCCACCTATTGCAGATTTAGTCAGATTTTAAGAAATATAAGGAAACTATGGGTTAAGGAAACTACATGAAATACGACTATTGATGACGAAGGGATGAGAATCTATTACAAGTGGTACAGATTAATATAAGGAACAACAACTAAGGAAACTGCGACTGTAATACACTGCGTTCTGACATTATGCCAGACTATCCATTACAGAACAAGTGCTTTTTGGACGAACACCTACGACCAAAAAGAAGTTGAAAAAGGCATAGGCTGGTCGCCAATAGACCTTGTATATACATATTAGCTTGGTGAAGCACCTCGACGTACCACAGATTAGCAATCAATGCGATCAGTATTACAAACTCAGTCTTAGCAGAAACAAAGTAACAAAGTATCTAAGAATATACCAAAAAAAAAACTTTTGGGAGGGGTATCGATAAAATCAGTATTCTACTCTATTGCAAGCGGTGGATAACTAAAATCTTCCAGACCCAATTTCGGGCAGATCTGGGGGTTCCCGAGACTCTAAAGTCCCAAAAAAAATAAACCAAACCAATTTACTACCAAACTTGAGAATTGACCTACTCTTTAATGATACATACACCAAAACTCCTGTTCTTATATTAATCAGGCTCGAACCCTACACCTGAGATCACTAGTCTCATGCTCTATTGACTAAGCTAGCCGGGCTATTACATAATTTAAATTTTAAAAGTAGAAATTTAGAACCCAAACCGAATGATTCCGAAAAAAAAACGTCTGCAACCAGAAGCATGTCCTCAGGAATGAAAAACTGCAGCGAAATAGAACTGAGCAGAATCCGTGATGATTCCATTCAATATCATACAAAAATAAATCTTCAAAAAAAAAAAAAAAAAAAAAAAAAAAAAATACAATTCATTACTTAAAAGCTGAATGGAAAGATGAAACACATGATCGTGAAAAGCCGTTAGCGAAAGTCCAAGAACGTCCTCGCAAATTATTAGAGGTTCAACCTATTGATGGTCAAGTAGCCGAGAAATGTCCAGAGGATAATATTTGCTTGAAATATTTGTATTTTCAATATAAATGAGAGATGGCGAATCAACAATAAACATATACCATTCAGACCTTAAGCTAGACTGTCCTTCGAATGGTAGACACCTCTTCGTTTGGGAAGCCAGGTCTTCCAGCTGATAAGCAGCGCTACCTACCAACTTTCAAACTTTGGCTTCGCAAATCTTTGTGAGAGCGCTACAGATAATTGTCTGCAGTTTATCTGCATCGCTCAAAATAATATTACGACAGAATACAATATTTTTGTTTTTGCGAAACCCCCATGAGATGAAGCTGGTGGACTGTGGGCCCTTGCAATACACTCGTCAGTGCATTCCTCGGGTAACCACAATCTCCAAACCTCACCCCCTGGAGGAATCTCAATATCTAAACAAGCCAGTATTTTACCTGGCCTGAAATTAGGTTATCTGCGAATACAAGGGTAGACGATGTCTGAGTTTATTGTCGGCAATAGATCTATCAATTATTTTCTTAAATTCATTCATAGGTGATTCAATATACTTGCCACTGACAGAATTTCTGGTTGTCAATTATTTGAGAATTTGGTGAATCGATTGATTCATTTCTACTATCATCAGCATCATAAATTTTGTCATATTTTAACTTTTCCACATCGTAACAAAATCAACAACTTGATCTTTTGAACTTGGAAATTTTTAAGACTGACATTTTTTTTTTTTTTTTGTTGAAATTTGAACCTATCCAGAACGTCAATCTTATCAGTGGCAGACATTATGAATACTCAAACCGCCGCACAAGACCGGATCAATAAATGCACGTATATGGAGAGTGAAACGAAAATCGTTACACTATCGATGTGAACGTTGAATCCAAATAAACAATTTAATTATCAACAGAAACGATTATTTTATTCCAATATTTGATTACTTTGAATATTTTAAAGCAGAATTATAAAAAAAGGTATATGGAAATTTAGCGATTCAAACCTTAAACAGCTGCGCGATATCTGACCAATGATAATTTGTGCAAAGAAAAAAAATTGTCAAGCCGCCGATTGCGGAGTGTAAAAGAAAAAAACACCATTCCTGACAAAACTAGTTTGACCGACCACAGATACAAATTGATAGGCGTGCAGATCGTAATATTAATGCTATCGTCGTAAGTAAAATTAGACAAACTCTAAGTCCTTGACCGAAAAAAAAAATTTTTGAAAAGGGAAAGAAAACAGGTATGCTAAGGCTATGGCAGAAGGTGGCAAAACAAAAAAAATTTCCAGACCCAATTCCGGGCAGATCTGGAGGTTCCCGTGACGCTAAAGTCACAAACAAACTAACGGAAAAAAGGAAACGCGACAACGTTCAAATTAATAGTGATAAATATATCAGACAAGATGATAACTTAACCAAAGTACAAAACTTAAGACTAACGTGCAAAATTAAAAAGTTAGAAATAAGTTAAATAATTTAAATTAAATAAATTAGTAAACTTAACAATAATTATAACGATTACTTGTAGGTGATGCGATGAGGTGAACATTGATCCTAATTGCTATTGATTTTTTTTTTTGTTTTTTTTTTTTTTTTTGAGTTTTTATAATGATTTTTATTGGGTTGTATATTTTTTTATTTGTTTCATTTATAATTCCGTGCGGATGCTTGTGAATGATGAGAAAATGTGAACGCTGCTCTTATTTTTATTTTGATTGTAATTTACTTTGTATTCTTATCTTGTTGTATTTAAAATTTTGGTTGACACCTAAAATATATTGAAAAGCTGATTAGTAAACCGAATTATCAGCTGCCTCATATAGCTAATTAATCTAGTTTATTTATTTATTATTTATTTATTTTATTTTCGACGAATTTATTTTCGAATTTATGTATTATTTTATTTATTTTATTTTCGACGAATTTATTTTCGAATTTATGTATTATTTATTTATTCTATTTTTCAAAGAATTTTTCGACGGACGAAGGTCAGAAGGACTAACCAATGGGAGTTCATCACAACAGGGTTGAACGTGGAGACCGCCGCTCTTTCTTAATTTGGATTAGAATATTTTTAAGTTGTTTATGAGTTTAAAAAAAAATTTTTTTTTTTTTTTTTTTTTTTTTTTTTTTTGGGACCAAAGAGAAAGTTAAAATTAATCTACGTTAAAAGGATCGGAGATGGAAAAGGAAAGGGAGCAAGAAGGGATGAATAAGGAAAGGAGAAGGTAAGGTGAGACAGGAATAAGGTGGGGTATGTGTCGTCGGCCTGTCACCCGGATGACAAGTGCCGCCGGAATGGTCAGAGGATAAATCCTCTGCACCATTATTCAATCAACCGACACTTCTCATCCGCGATCGAGAACGACGAAACATACGGGGAGGTGCTATGATCCGAGTTAATCCAATTAACTCGCGACATGAAGGCTGGGCGAACATCTTCCCTCAGCAGTTGATATCAAACTGCTTTAGAAGATGTTCCCCAGTATCATTCGCGAGAACGGGACAACTCAGATCATAGGGTGCTAACGCTCCTGGGAGGGGCCTCTAACGTTAAGGAGACGGTAGCTCGGATGAGAGTCCTGATGTCACAACGAACCCAGAGCATGACCAGATGACCAGACTGGATGTAGTAGGCGTATACACCATTCTACAAAAAATCTAAGTCTGGCACCTGGTCACCCCTGGCATTCCCCGTGCCAGCAAGAAACCCATCCGCTACTAGGGTACGTGGGATTGTAACCCCCATTGAGAATAATTCCGAAGAACTATTCTCACCCTTGCGTTATATAGAAAAATAAAAAAAAGGAGAATGGTAGCTGGAGGCGTGGGGACGCAAAACCCCATCAAAGAAAGTCTGAGGGGTCTCAGACTTCCTTTGCTCCTGCGCGTGTGAAGCAGGGAATTGCTTCCACGCCGCCAGAGCCTCTAACTATTGTAAGGTGGAAAGAAAATTAATTAAAGAAGAAAAATTTTTTTAAAAAAAAATATTTTCAAAATTTGTGAATTTATGGAGGGACTCCTCCAGAGTCCTACATTGCTGTAGGGACCCTTAGAGGAGCCCCACGTTGGGCGCCAATTTGTAATGAAGAGCTTTCTCATTGGCGAACCAATGAGAATGGCATAGCAGGAAGCGTACCTTGAGTAATTTAAAGCCATCACGACTAAGGCTCAGCCATCGCGGGTTTGATAGAGTAATACCTGCTGCTTCAGCACAAATACAGAAATGTACGCTAATTACGAAAGTTTGCAGAAATGGTAAGCAATACAAGTGGAAAAATGGAGACTCTGGCGACCCCCTTCTACGAAAGAAAGACGGTCGGCACGTTCAACCCCCCCCATTCACTCACCCACACCCATACACACACACACACACACACACACACACACGCACACACACATTCGCACCCCTATACCAAAAGAAAAAGAAAAAAAGAAAATCAATTGCACTCCCCCATGGTTATATCTTCCTGGCCTCCGATCAGACTCAATTCAGCCCTCCATCAGCACTGCCGCATTGATTACGTTGGTCCCAAATAAATGATTGCCACTTGTAGGCATATACGTTGAATAAAATTGTACTTATAACCGTTGAACGAAATGATAAGCAGGAACGTTACACAAACTTGTAATCATCAGCGTTGAATAATTTTGTCGAAAAACGTTAGGTAGAAATGTTAAATTATAACCGTTGAATAAAAATGGTAAGCAGAAACGTTAAATAAATTTGTAATCCTCAGCGTTGAATAATATTGTACTTATAAACGATGAATGAAATGGTAAGTAGCTACGTTAACTAAACTTGCAATAATTTTGTATTATAAACGTTGAACAAAAATGGTAAGCAGCAACGTTACATAAACTTGGAATCATCAGCGTTGACTAATAAATGTAATACTTTATCTCCATACTAGTCTGATTATTCGTTGAAGTAGAACAGTAGTGATTTGTATCGGTGAGAGGTAATTGTTGCCGTATGCGTTGAAATCCACAAAAAAAATGTAATCAATTGTACCAATACCAGTCAAATAATTCGCTGGAATAGAACTGCCATAATTTACATCAATGATTGTGGAGCTGTCCGTTGAAAGGCGTTGAAAAAAAAAAAATAATAAATTGTACCAATACTAGTGAAATGATTCGCTGAAATAGAACGGTAGTAATTGGTATCAACGATGGTGAAGCAGTACGTTGAGATGTAATTGTTGCCGTAGGCGTTGAAATCCAAAAAAAATAATAAATTTAGTAGCGAGGCTATGCCAGCTTGGACAGAGTCGTCGCTTTCAATGTTGTATCAACTCTAGGTACAATTAATATATGGTTTAGATTTGGTAATTGTAAACAAACATAATCGCGCAGACAGGAAACCCGATCACAAAACAAAATCTCAAAATCCAACATCTGGTTACATATTACAGTATATTCAGTTCGTTCTTTGTTTTTGTTTATTAGTTTTACAATTTCATTGACTTAACCTAAAATCTCCCGCTACACGAATATTATATAACTCAACGGTTAATCTAATCGTAATATGGCAAATTAAAATTGTAAATTGTTTATCCCTATTAATATTATTTAATAAATTTTTAATTTCTTTTCTGAGCTATTTAACCATTTTGTGGTTATGTTATTATTATTCAGATTTAATGTTTTTGTTTTAATTCTAAAAATAACCTAAGTATAATATTTACCTATAATCGTAATATGGCAAATTAAAATTGTAAATTGGTTATCCCTATTAATATTATTTAATAAATTTTTAATTTCTTTTCTGAGCTATTTAACCATTTTGTGGTTAAGTTATTATTATTCAGATTTAAGGTTTTTGTTTTAATTCTAAAAATAACCTAAGTATAATATTTACCTATAATCGTAATATGGCAAATTAAAATTGTAAATTATTTATCCCTATTAATATTATTTAATAAATTTTTATTTTCTTTTTTGAGTTATTTAACCATTTTGTGGTTATGTTATTAGTAATCAGATTTAATGTTTTTGTTTTTAATTTTTAAACATCAATGAATAAAATAAACTAAGTGTAATATTCACCTATAATCTTAATATGGCAAATTAAAACTGTAAATTATTTATCCCTATTAATATTATTTAATAAATTTTTATTTTCTTTTTTTTGAGTTATTTAACCATTTTGTGGTTATGTTATTATTAATCAGATTTAATGTTTTTGTTTTTAATTTTTAAACATCAATGAATAAAATAAACTAAGTGTAATATTTACCTATAATCTTAATATGGCAAATTAAAACTGTAAATTATTTATCACTATTAATATTATTTAAATCTCCTTTATTACTGAGTTATTTAACCATTTTGTGGTTATGTTATTATTAATCAGATTTAATGTTTTTGTTTTAATTTTAAACATCAATGAATAAAATAAACAAAGTATAATATTTATCTATAATTATGAAACTTAATTTTTTCTTTTTTGTTCTACCCCTTCTCTTTTTTTTTTTGTTTATACGAATCAAATATTAAAATGTTATTATGTGATCAAAATTGTAATTAGTTGCAGTTATATTTACATTCGGGTCATGTGGCCTTGGCAAAAAAAAATCAAACTATCAACCAAAAACGGAGTTAAGAAATCACTGCTTTTTGGTTTCCCTTTGCGTCTCGACAAAATTCTATAATTTAGTGAAGGTTACTCAAGTCCATAAACCTGCTGCGTCGCGCCGCGCAAATTAAATTTCACACTTCAACTCCAGAACGACCGAAAACTCAGTCCTCCAAAATTATGATCACTAAAAGAACAAACGAGGTTTTAGAGTAACCTTCGTACCGTTATACATTAACTCGAGATTTTGTCACAAGACACACGCAAAAAAAAAATTCAACTTGGAGGTCACTGAGGAACGAGTCCTACCGGTATTTTTATATTAAAACAAAATAAATTTCAATAAAGTGTTTTTGATTTGTTTACTCACGGTTAATTGGTTTCCGGTACACTAGCTTTTCCAACTATCGTCACCTCACTCCTGGTCATAAGACAATACACACACCGAACAGTAATATTATCTGGTTGCTTTGATATTCCTACTCTTTATTCTGCATCGCACCATCTTTCCGTCATGACAGCCATTTCTCAGAATTAACAATCGTATCCTGGCTAATCGTGACCTTCCTTTTATAGTTGACAGAGAATAGCATTAACCGTACTCGCACCAAGATAACCGCGCACGTTTATTTTTTTATTATTATTTCCGCCCGAAGTTATTAATTAATTATTCCGACAAACAAAATTTACTACTTAAATTGATATCAAGACAACACAAGTTACACTCCACGTAAATAATTTGCTTATTTTCACTTTTCTAAATTAACTTTAATAAACGAAATTTACCATTTAATATGTGAACAAAGGGACAAAACGGGTTTATTATCTTAAAAAAATAAATTAAATAAATTACGATTTTAAAATAGGTAATTTCGATTTTTGTTTTTAATCACCAGTCAGATTGTCAAAATAACAATCGACCGTCTGATGTTCTGACAAAAAGGTAGTAGAACTAAGAGATTTTAATGATGTGCAGGGCCGTATTATATAGCAAAAATTTTGCTCGAAAAAACTCGAATGCGGTGTTTTGGTTGTGATATAATTTCCATTGAGTTTTCAATTGATGGGAATTTTTCATAGCTAAAAAAAAACCGTTCGTTACTTGATACCATTGCCCAAAGATAAGGTTGAGACACAAAACATTTCCGACACATCAACAACATTTACCATTGAATCCAAAATGAACCAAAATCAAGTTCGTTCGATGTTATGTTGTTTAGACATTACAAAACTACAATCCAAAGTAGTAATATAATGAAACGGAAAAATTATTTTGAAAGAAATTAAGACAATAGAATGTTTAACAAAAACGAGATATTAAATCGTTGAATGTGGATGAATGGAAAAATATTTAGGGTTTAAAAAAAGTTGTTTAATTACGGTTGATGTCTAGAGAATTCAAACTTTAGCAGTATATTGAAAATAAACGAATAGAAACACAGCGCGCGTCGCCTTTAGTGTGTGGTAAGATTAAACTCTGACTAAAGTTCAGCGGTCACACGGATGATGACTAAAGAAAATTATCAATTAATTCAAATTAACCAATACCATATTATATCAATGAATAAATAAATCAGGGTAATTAGTGCCATTTTCCCCCTCCTATACGTCCGTCCACCTATTGCAGATTTAGTCAGATTTTAAGAAATATAAGGAAACTATGGGTTAAGGAAACTACATGAAATACGACTATTGATGACGAAGGGATGAGAATCTATTACAAGTGGTACAGATTAATATAAGGAACAACAACTAAGGAAACTGCGACTGTAATACACTGCGTTCTGACATTATGCCAGACTATCCATTACAATTTTGACTATTGGCTATTTTACGTAAATCCTTTTTAAATTGCTGAATTTTGTCAACATTGATCTTAGTACCTGGAAAATAGCAGGAAACAATAATTATCTCACCATGCTGTGTAAACACTTTTAAGCCTAATGATTCAATAACTGATGTGTCAAAGCTGGGTAGTAGTGAATGTTTAATGTTTCGTTTTATGAAAATTGCTACACCACCGCCTGGTTGTTGTTGTCTATCATTTCTATAGCAAATATATTCACTATTTTTTAAGAGTTTCAAATTAGGCTTTAGCCATGTTTCGTTCACCAAGAAAATGTCAATTTTATTTATGTCTAAAAAATAATAAATTTCATTAATTTTATTGGAAATGCTTTGCGCATTCCAATATGCAATTTTTATATTATTTAAATTATTTAACGCCATAAAGGTACTTAACTGAAAGCCCGGCTATGACTTGAAATTGTTGTTCCTTGTTCCTGCAGTGTTTTAGCTGGGATATGATGTCGTTTACTAACCTCATTATTTGTTCGACTGTAAATAGATCACTATTATTATGGTTATTGAAGTTAGTGACATGTGAATAATTTGTAGTTGTAGTGTTTGTGATCCGCTTAGCATTTTCTAACGGCAGTTCGGAGAGTTTCTGGTTCGGATTTAAGGTTGGAAAATCCGAGCTATTGAACACAAAACTAGGTTTGCGACTAATGTTTCGTTTTTTTGTTGTTTTTTCCCTTATTTGTTGGTACTCTGCAAGTTTTGGACATTCTTTCGAATTGGATTTGTGTGATTGTGAGCAATTAGCGCATTTTAATATCACAGGTTCACTTGGACTATCTTGTTGAGGACATTCAGTTGTGAGATGCTGATTGCTGCAATACATGCATCTCGATGGAAGATTGCAGTGTTTAGCTCCATGACCATAAAGCTGACAATTTCTGCACTGGGTGGGACCAGATCGCCTGTTAATATAGTTGTTCCACTGTACCATCACATTATATATATGTTTTGTTTGACGAAGTTTTGAAATATTTGTAGTACCAGGCTTAAAGTATAAAAGATACGTCATTTGATCGATGTATCGTTGATTTTTAATATTAAGTTTCTTAATTTCAGATGGTTGATCAACTCCTTCGTCTTTCAACGCTGTTTCAATATCTGTTATGCTCCAGTTTGGTAGTCCGGAGAGAACAAACTTAATAAGTTTGTTTTCCTTTTTTTCAAACGAATAATACATTTTATTGTCCTTTTTTAGCGCAGCAATTAACTCATTATAGTCTTTATCGTTTTCCAAAAGAACTTTAATTCCTATAGACATAAACTTTAATTTGTATTTTGTAATATTATTATTTTTTATTAATGCATGCGCATCAAAAGTTGAAATTTCTTTTAATATTATTGGAGGTATGATTTCTTTTTTTTTGTTATTAGTAACTGTATTATGTTGATCTATTTTGTCGTCAATTTCTGTGACGTCATCAATCGTATTATTATCAAAAAGATCAAATCGATTTTGAACTGGAATGTTAATTTTGATTTGAGTTGAATTGTTTTTTGGCTGATTACAGCTATCTGGTTTTAAACTTTGAGTTTGTGACATGTTGTTCAGTCCTTTATAGCGTTTTGTAGATGTGTTGGTTAATTTTGAGGTTTGTTGAGAGTTATGACTCATTTTTATCACGTATTCCTCGACCTTGGGGAATTTATTAATTAAATCTGCTTCATCTTCAGAGAAGTCGCGGCTTCTCTTAGTATTATTTTCACACTCGTCTTCACTCACTGCTTATTATGACTCAGTTGCAAAATCAATGATTTTACAAGTTGAAAAAGTTAACAAGCACTCTTGTATACGAATTACCGTATTTTAAACAATTTATTTTATTTCAATTATTTAGTTTGAAACGATTCGCTTCACTGTTAAATTGAAACTGATAAATTTTTAATATTCTATAAAAAAGAAATGAAAAGGAAAAAAAATTATTTTAAGTTGTACATGCTTTATGCTGCTTACTAAATTCTGGGCTTTCGTAATTGAAATTTGCTCTATATTTTCTTCCAATTTACCACTGGTCGGCAATATCGAGTTTAAAACTGACCTCATTGATCCTATTGTTTCCGTTGAAGCCGTTTCTGGCAATGATAAGGGAGGAAAATTCTAAAATATTTAACAGCGTTTTAAGAATACTTAATATATATATATATGACAGATATGTATTACTTCCGAAATTCTCCACTCCACTAATTTTGCTTTGAATATAATTCTTTCACGCATTAACTGGGGTGGTATAAGGACATCAATGTCAGAAAATGTCACATGTTGTAAACATGCAACATCTATTTTGTGGTCTAGAATAATTATTTAAAAAATTTAATGCATCATTTACCGCAACGCAATATAATCTTTTAGTTCTATAAAAAGGATTATCTTTTTTACTATAGAATAGAAATTGGGAAAATAATATGGGAAAACTGATTTAAAAAGTAAGACCATGCAAACTTTTTGAATATAAAATAACTATACTACACGATAAAATAACTACACTTACCATAAAAGCTTTGACTAAGTTCAGGTAAATTCCATTGCAACAACAAAGTTTGAACAATGTCCAAATCACTGCTAACATCTATATTTACTACACTTGCTGTTTCCGTACTACCATCACAGGTCAATGGTAAGATATACGGATTATCTTCCGCTATTCTATCTCTCTCGATTACAACTGTATCGGGACTGTTTTGTAATATGTGATATGTTTTACCCTCAAAATCACACTCATTTCCTATGTCCATGGTATTGTTTGATGGCTTTGCTACACTTTTACATCAAGCATTAATAAACATAGAACTCTATTTTTCTAAAATTTATTAGAAGCTACTTACCTTGACAAGAATATCAGAAAAAACAACTTTTATAAAATTTCAAAAAATGCACTTATCACGATATAATGATTTAGAATTAGAGCTAAGCTAATAGATAGGCTCAAAAATATCATCGAATGATTGATTTACCTTAACTTATTTTTGATGTTTTAAAATAACTGCACTGTACTACAGACATAATGAGTTTATCGTTTTTGTAGTAAAATTAATTACATTTGGTATCTAATATACCAAACAACGTAGTAACATTTATTGTAAGTGTAATCAAATATGGTTGTAATGCAATTCCACAACAAGCGTGGTTTATTTGACTACATAATAAAAATTAAGCAAAAATCAATTACAGTATGATAATCAAACTTGATTAAATTTGTAGTAGATTTTAACTATAGATGTAATCGTTTAAAAATATTTACTGATTTCTACTACATAAGTACTACGACCTGTAATAATTATTAAATTTTGTAATGAATTTTACTTCAACAGTTGTTTTTTAAATTTATTACACTGTTTTGTAAATTTTACTACCATTATTTTTCTGTGTGTAGATTTACGTTTACCTCTCATCCTAATTGCTATATCGACCTACCTAGGTTAAATCTAAATTATTCAGAATTTCATTTTATTTAGAAAATCTTCGGCAACTATCGAAGTTTTTCCTAATGCAGCCGTAAGTTTCCCGACTCTGTGGAATTTTGATGATCCATCTCAAAATGGGCATTTAACCTGCATGGGTAATAATCTGAAAATGGAAATTATTAATAAATTATGGACATAAATGGGTCCAATGTCCATAAATGTGCATGCAGTTGCTCATTGTAAATAAGTGTTCCGTAAATTTACCGGGAGGTGTGGCAAGAAAGAAGCTTCAATATATCATAACACATCAATAAAAGTATATTACAGAACTTTTACCACTTGATCTTGTTTTGTCTACTCTAGATATAACGAGAATGATAATTCACTAGACTGGAATTTGAAAAGATGTTTGAATCATTAAAAATTTTTGTGAGTATTTAAACCCAAGCATCTCTCAACAAATTTGTTTAGTTCATTTTTAACTTCCCGATATGGGAAGTTATTGTTTTTGGGTCGATTTTCGATATCGGAATTTTTATGATATCTTTACGTTTCATGACCTCCTGAAGCTGTTTAGACTATTTTTAGCTGGCAGTCTGTATGTGTGTGTGTGTGTGTGTATGTATGTGTATATCGCTGTGTGGAGAATTTTTGCCCAACGCTTTCTCAACAACGGATGGGTCGATTTTAACGAAAATGGTCGCAATCTATGTATCTTGTCGTAACTTAGAGCCCAGTCCTTTTCTAGCGAAATTAAATCATTTGTTTTTTAGTGGTTTCCAAAAAACTGAAATCATCTCTTGCAAATATCATGAGATTAATAAATAATGCTATGAAGGTCATGAAGCTTCCATATTGTTTGTCACCATGTCAGACATTTATAATGACATTTGTATAAACAATTGGTATCTTAGTTTTTGAGATTTTTAACAAAATGTGAAAAAACGACGTGTTATTCTCTTTATGCAAACGAATGATATCTGGATGAAACTTTTGTATGTAAATGAGCTGCAACAGCATCCGGGTTTACTTGAATATCAAAAACCTGAGTTATTTTCTAAATTTGACAAAAAGGTCAGAGGTTCGAGAGTAGATTGCCTGGTCAACTGTTTATTAACTTCCCGATATGAAAAGTTATTGTTTTTGGGTCGATTTTTGAAATCGAAATTTTTATAATATCTTTACGTTTCAAGACCTCCTGAAGCTGTTTAGGCTATTTTTAGCTGGCAGTATGTATGTATGTGGACACAAATTTGTCCAACGCTCTCTCACAACGGATGATCCGATTTCAACTTCAATGGTCACAACCGATATATCTTGGCGTAACCTACAGCCCAGTCCTACAGCCCAGCTCCTTAAAAACTAAGCAGTCGATAATTCATTGAAATGTCTTTTAGAAATATTTGGATTTTTTTTGATTTTTTTAAACCAAACTCGATGCCTTAAAACAAACTTTTGTTTTACTATCTCCTTATCAATGTTCATAAAATATTGATAAAAAATAATATTTATAATTTTCTTGTTGTCAGTAGGCGTGGACAAATACATTGTATAACTGTAAAAAATTCAAGTTGATAGCACTTATAGTTTTTGAGAAAATCGATTATGTAGAAATTCGGACGGACACCGAAGTCTCACCAATAGGGTACCGTTTTTACTTTTTCAAAGTACGAAACCCTAAAAATGGTGATATTGTTTGAGAAAAATCGAAAAAAATTTAGCAACGTTGACAAAGTAGACTTTATGTTAAGTAGACTCCACCGCTAGTTTTTTTTTAAATATATGGTGCAATGAAAATCTTCTTTCCAGTGTAACGAAAAGATGAAAAAATGACGATTAATTGCAAGTCTTAGAAAGAGAATTTCAATTTATTAAAGTTTTAAGAAAATATCTTTATGTTACCTATTTAACTTAACGGGAAGTTCTTGGCGTGGCCGCTATGGTCACACCCTACCCTACTAGTTTGGTTTTGAATTTGAATCCTCACTTTTCAGTACTGCTGATTTGAATTGGTATCATGGTTTCAATTGTCCTAAAAGTTTTGAGTTTCGTTGGTCACACAAATTATTATTAAATTAAACATCAATTCGAATTTTAGTCTAGTGAATTCTATAATAGAAAATGGTAACATATCCGAGATTCACTTACATTCAATCAAATCTATAGTTAAACTTTTACATATTGGCTGATCGCAACTTGTTTTCAATTATTTTTGAGTAAACATTTCCAAACAAACCCACTCAGATATCGTTTCATTCACAGTTTATCGTTTGAAAAACGAACAACTAACAACTTCCTTTAACAACAAAATATTTTTTTTTTATTTGCCAACACTAAAAATAAAAACATTCATGATTCACGGTAAGTCAAATGCGGATTCACAATTTAAAAACAGAAATAATATTTTGAAAAATTCTCATTCTTTGCGTCGTGATCATAATTTTTACCTATTTTTACACTACTGTAATTATTTAACTTAAAAATTTTTTTTCACAATTTTGGCACACCAGAAAAAAAATGTTTTTTTTCTTTATATTTTATTTTAGTTTCGTACAGGCCTTTGGGCCTCGATCACAATAAAATAAAAAAAAATTTTCATTAACAAAAAATTTTGTTAAAGTTTTTTTTGTTTTTGCGTGCTCCGTGCTCTCGTTCGGTTTGATCGTTTTCAGTTAAAAATTTTTTTTATTTATCCATAAATAATAAAAAATCATAATCGATGCTAAAATTAATTAACATAGTGAACAATTTTAAGTTATTACTATAAACTAAATTAAATGATTTAATTTAGTGTGATAAGTGAAATAATTTTTTATATATAAAATTGAAATTGGTGTCCGATTTCACTTTTGATGTGTTCAAATTTGTTGTTTGTTTTAATTAAATTTAAAATAAATTTTAAAAATTGTACGATTAAAGAAAGTAAGTTAATTTAATTGATTTTGTTTTTTATATTCTAAATAATTAAAATGTTAGAAGAATAAATTAATTTGAGTTCTTTTTTAATGATTTCATTTAATTTTAAATAAAAATAAAATATTTAAGGAATTTTATTAGCGAATTTAAATTTGTTTTTCTTATTTTTTGTTCTATAATTAAATTCTAATGATATTTATGATAAGTTAAATAAAGTTTAATAGTTCAGATGAAACGAAACAGTTGTAAAATGTTAAAATCAAAATATGTTTCGGCTTGCGTAATCGTCAATCGTTATGGATTATGTTGTGATTATAATTGAACACATGTTGATTGAGGTCTGAGTTAAGAGCAGTTGTTTCTTTTATGTGAAAAATAAGTGTTGAGATTGTGGTTCAATGGAATCTAATTTTGTTGAAGGACATACGGACAAAACAAATCACAAAAAAATTGATTCCTATTTCGCTTAATATAAACATTTTGCGGCATCAAAAAACACTTTACAGTTATTGAATGCTCTATGTATATGTCAGATCATTGAAACATGATGTTCGTAATATAAATTTTAGTGGTTGTCATATCTATAAAACAGTTATTTCACAAATTTAAAAAGCAAGTTGTTACACACGTGCTTGGCAAACGAAAAACGACAAATTGATGTTTGTTTTGTTAAAAAAATTCAATATTTTTTTCGTTTGACATTTTAAATTTATATTATTTTAAGTGGTCTTGTCCTGATTAACATCACCATTTCCATTTTGACAAACAACAACTGGCGTGTGACGTAAAAGAAGTAAGCAAGTTATAAAAACAATGTAATACATATAAGAAAAACTAGAATACAAAGAATGAGAAAAATTAAAAAATTTACAGTAACTCGACAGACAAGCTAACTTTGAATTATGAACGAAGGATGTTACGAAAGACATAAATTTGACAATGGAAAAATAAAATAATTTATTTCTTAATAATCGAAGTAACCAGACAAAAAGCATATATGTACTGTGTTTCTGTAAAACCGAATGTCAGAGCTTACAATTATCTTGTTGGTTATTCTTCCAATAAACGGTTATTGGAGAGACCACCTACTTTTCCACTACTTTGCCCAAAAATCTCATCTACAACTAAAAACTGCCAAAGAAATTACTTGTTTTGCAATTAGCCCATTAATTTTCGAGCAAACTTCAGAGTATATGTCATTAATCTAATAAGCCTGTCTGTTAAAGCAAAGTAAAAATAAAAACAAATTTGAATCATAAAATATGTAGGGGCTTAAACCTCACAGCTCTGAGATATCAAGACTTCGGTCTGGGTTAAGGATTTTGAAGCAAAAATCTTTTATGATAAAATTAAAAATTTAAACTTTTATTTAAAGTTCTAAAATCATTCAAAAAATTATTACAAAACCAAAGATTGAAACTTTTTTCAAAATTCTAAAAATATTAAATAATTTTAAATAAAATATTAAATAAAATATATTTTTAGAATATAATAAAATCAAAAATTTAAATTTTTACAAAATTTTAAAAATATTACAAAAATACATAATTCAAAATTTTTTCAAAATTCTTAAAATATTCCAAAAATTATAACAAAATCAACAGTACAAACTTTTTTCAAAATTCCAAAAATTAAAATAAAATCAAACGTTTAAACTTTTTCAAAATTCTAAAAATATTCTCAAAATTCTTAAAAAATCAAAAATTAAAACTTTTTACAAAATTCTAAAACTATTGCAAAACTGTTTAATTTACAAATTGAAAAATGCACACTTTTTTCAAAATTGTAAAAATATTGTAAAAATTATAACAAAATCAAAAATACAAACTTCTTTTAAAATCCCAAAAATATATCAAAAATTATAACAAAATCAAAAATTTCCATGTCCAATTTCATGTTCGATAACATTTCAAACATTTCATTATGTCAAACAAATAATTACAGTGAAACTTCCATAATTCGAACCACCAAAAGCCATCAATTTTAGTTCGATTTAGGGAAATTTCGAAATATAGAAACGATTTATAAAGAAAATCAAAATTTTAATTCGAAATATTAATACGATTTATAGAAAAATTCGAATAATAGAAGTTCGATTTATGGAAGTTTGACTGTAATTTCATTTTTTCCAAAAAATTGAGTAAAAAAAATGCAAATCATTTTTTTGACACACTTTGCAACATTTTTTTGACAACTTTATAATGCAATAATCTAGTTTTTGGTGTCACATACTAATCCCGAGCATCAAGATTTCTCCAAATTTAATGATCCTATTCGTAAATACTTAAAATGAACGTTTTCAAGCAAAAAACATGCAAATTTCCTTGTTTTGACACACTTGACGATTTTTTCGACATACTTCCGGTACAGTTATCGAACACATTCTCCTGTTGGCTCATGCGAGTACACCTATTTTGAGAGACAAACATTTTTGAAATGCGTCCAGTTGTTTTCTAGATTTTGTTGGTTGTGACGGCCGGCCGGCCGGCAGACACACATATACTTTTTTTGCTGTTTTAGAATCTTTAGGTCCTAAAACGTTGAGAAATGTCAAAAAAGTGGGGGTAAGAATTTCACTTTTGGCTCGAGAATGTAATACTTAGGTCTAAACCCAAGTAGTTTTAAAACTTTTTTACCGTATTCCAAATTGTTTAACCGGAAAATGAGAAGGCAGTACATAAACATATGAATAAATAATAAAAAGAGAGCTAGAACTCTTTTCAACCAAACAATATAATCTGCCACCCAGTTTGAATGTCTGTAGATTAATTGGTACATTTTGGTTTTGAAATCCTATCGGTCGCCTGATAGGTAGTGTTTTTAAATATCACAAGTTGTTCTTGTGCTATACTGCTTTTGTTCATATACAGAATCGTTTGTTTGGAATAATATTATTAAATGAAGTTTATAGTGGGAACCTACTAGGGCGACTTAAGAATCAGTTTTAAATAGAAAACGATTTAGTTTCGATTCAAGTGATAAAGCAATTATATATGGAACGTGATAAAGTGTTAATTGAAGAGACGAGACTTTTCTGTATTGAAATCTTGTGTTTATAATTATTGATCCTGCGCTTTTCTGTGGTCTTAATTTCAGACTCTGTTGAGATAACTATATTATGAGATCACCAACAAAAGCTGTTTTGTAATTTCAAGAATAATTGCCTACAGAAAAATGCGGATACAATTTCTAAATAGGGTAAATTGCCACTACACTATACGTTATTCAAATTACGAATTAAACTAAAATATTCAAAAGATTAAACGGTTTAAGAAAAATACAAATTTGTTTTCTGTTTTGTAACTGTTTGCTCGACCACTACACAAACCTTAGGAGAAACAAATTCATGTTCAATAATCCAGCAAAATGTACCAAAAGCTACAAATAACTTGATGGCTCCAAATCGTTCCAAGATTGAGTTTTTATGTGAACAAAATATATCATATCGAACACCAATTGTGTCTTTGTGTATCAATTGTGTACCAATTATGTCTACTTCAGATATATGTCATCGATCTGACTCGAGTCCCACAGAAAAAGGCTAGCGCTAAATTTATTAATTGAAAAACATATTAATAAAAATTTAACTAAAAAAGAAAATCATATTACTTCGCTCTGAGAGACCTAAGTATTACAATCTCGAGTCAAATGTGAAAATCTCACACCCCCTTTTTTGGAATTTCTCGATGTTTTCGGTAATTCTAACGATTCTAAGAGTGCAAAAAAAATATTCATTTGTCTGCTAGCCGTTCAGCTGTCTGGCCAGCCATCAAAAGCAACGAAAACGAACAAACCGCTGCAGTGATTTAAAAAAATCTCAAAACTTTCTTAAACATATTTTGTTAATGGCGAGAGCAAAAAGTTCGATAACTGTACCGCACCGTGCGTCAACAAATCTTAAGGTCTATTTTTGAATTTAAGAATTTATGTTTAAATTAAATTTCTAGACTACTCTTGTATTAATTCATAAGATGGGTAATATTTCTATTATAAGTTAACGTCTATGCAACGAAACACACACATAAAGTCCAATACCGTGCCCCACAACAAAGCTTGAGTGTATGCGCATTTTGACTTAAACAATTTCAATTACTTCAGTCTAAAAGACCTAAGTATTACATTCATGAGCCAAAAGTAAAATTTTTACCCCTACTTTTCTTGGCATTTCTCGATGTTTTAGATCATAACGGTTCCAAAAACACAAAAAAAAAATGTTTGTCTGTCGGACGAAATCTAGAAAACTGTTGAAGGAATTTTAAAAATTTTGATTTCTATAAATAGGTACACTCAATGGTAAGAGCCGAAAGGACGATGTGCTTGATAACTGTACCGGAAGTGTGTCAAAACAAGGAAATATGCATATTTTTGCTTAAAAACGTTAATTTTAAGTGATTACGAGTAGGAACATTGAATGTGGTGAAATCTTAATGATCGGGATTGGTATGTGAGATAAAAACTAGATTATTGCATTAGAAGTTTTTCAAAAAAATGTGTCAAAAAAGTGTGTCTAAAGAAAGATTTTTATTTATTTTTTATACCCAATTTTTTGGAGAAAAATGAAATTAATTATTTGTATTACATGAAATTTTATTATTATTATACAGAATTATGGCCTTATAAATTTGTCAAAAAAATAATGTCAAGTGTGTCAAAAGATTGATTTTCATTTATTTGTTCAGAAAAAATTAAATTAGTTATATGTATGAAATGAAATGTAATGAACTTGAAATTAATAATAATAATAATAACAATAATAATTATTAAGAATTTTATTGCATTAGAAGTTTGTCAAGTGTGTCAAAAATGATTTCAATTATTTTTTAGCCAATTTTTCGGAAAAAAAATTTAGCTGTTTGTGTGACGTAAATTAATTGGACATGGAAATTTTTGAATTTGTCGTAGTTTTTGAAATATTTTTGGAATTTTGAAAAAAGTTTGTATTTTTGATTTTGTAATAATTTTTGCAATATTTTTAGAATATTGGAAAATTTTGAATTTTTGATTTTATTTAATTTTTTAAATATTTTTGGAATGTTGAACGAAGTATGAATTTGTAATTTTATAATATCTTCTCGAAACGCTAAATGGAGAGGTTTTTGAGTAGTTTGCTGATTGTATCATCTTTTCACTAAATTATATTAATTTATGATGTTGTAATTTTTTGTAATTTTCCGGCAACGTATTGATGTTTCGTGCTAGTTTTGCAATAAATTTCTAAACAGAGATAAAATTGTACTTTAACAAAGGGTTTAATGTTTGATGTACATCGCTGCCTAAAACTAAAAACAATGTCCTAATAAAAGTGTTTTTCCGAAAACTATAAAATCAAAATTCGAGACCCAGACCGAATTCTTGACCACCGTGAACACCGTGACCACCATAACAACTATGACCATTATGACCTCCATGACCACCATGTTCACCACGACCACCGTGAACACCATGACCACCATAACCACCATGACCACCATGACCAACATGACCACATGACCACCATGACCACCATGACCACCGTGAACACCATGACCACCATGACCACCGTGACCACCATTTCCACCATGACCACCATAACCACTATGACCACCATGACCACCATAACCATCATGACCACCTAGACCACCATGACCACCGTGAACCCCATGCCCACCATGACCACCGTGACCACCATTACCACCATGACCACCATGACCGCCATGACCAACATGACCAACATGACCACCGTGAACACCATGACCACCATGACCACCGTGACCAGCATGACTACCGTGACCACCATAACCACCATGACTACTATGACCACCATGACCAACATGACCAACATGACCACCATGACCAACATGACCATCATGACCACCTTGAACACCATTACCATCATGACCACCGTGAACACCATGACCACCATGAATACCGTGACCACCATGACCACGGTGACCACCATAACCACCATGACCACTATGACCACCATGACCACCATGACCACCATGACCACCGTGACCACCATAACCACCATGACCACTATGACCACCATGACCACCATGACCGCCATAACCAACATGACCATCATGACCACCGTGAACACCATGACCATCATGACCACCGTGAGCACCATGACCAGCGTGACCACCATAACCACCATGACCACTATGACCACCATGACCACCATGACAATCATGACCATCATGACCACCGTAAACACCATGACCACCATGACAATCATGACCATCATGACCACCGTGAACACCATGACCACCATGACCACCATGACCACCGTAAACACCATAACCACCATGACCACTATGACCAATAATGTTTACTAGATTTAAGAACATAATCTTTATTATTTTTAAAAACAACATGGCGCGTAACCGAAATTAATGACGATTTTTTCTATTAAAAATTTCTATCCTACGCCGATAGTGTGTCATAATCGAATTGTATCGTATATTTGCCAAATATTATATTCTTTTTTTTTACTTGCGTAACCAAAAAATCATGACGATTTTTTTATACTGCTAAAAATTTCTGTCATACGCCGATAAAGAAGGTTCCTTTCAAAAATTAAGCAGAAGTGTCAAACCGTAAGTTGGGATGCAGAACTATTGTGAACCGTAATAAATGTTTATGTACCAGGTTTCATCCAATTTGATTATCAAGTATATATGTCATTGAGCTTTCAAAAAAACAGGTGTATGGGGCGCCCCCACCACTTTGTTCACTATCGCTCAAAAACTAATCAGTTTCTAGCCATACATATTTGCATCTTTTCCCAAAATGTCATCAAAATTCATTTACGAACAAATGTTGTATGCTCCCAACAAACATTGAAAAAATGGTGACATAATAAACAGGTGTTCGGGAGGCCCGCACCACTTAACCCAATATGGTCCAAAAACTAATCAGTTCTTTGTCGTTTAAATCTCCCTATTTTTTCAAAGTGTCATTAAAATTCATTAACGAATGCAGTCTGTATGCTCCCAACAAACGTGTGAAAAGTCAGCAGTTGTATGGTGGGCCTCCGCCACTATGATCAATGTGTCCCAAAAGGTGATAATTATCTTCTCACACTAATTGTTACCTTTTCCATAAGTTTTATCATATGCACTTCATTATTGTTGGCTTTAGTGTAAATAAACATACTGAAAAAACTAAAAATTAAAAAAAAATTTTTACCGGAAGTGAAAAACCGGAAGATGGGATGCAGAACTGTTATGAACCGTGCTAAATGCTTATGTACCAAGTTTCATCCAATTCGATTATCAGGTACTGATGTTATTGAGCTTTAAAAAAAAACAGGTTCTCGGGGGACCCCCACCACTTTATTCACTATCGCTTAAAAACCAATTAGTTCTTTGCCATACATATTTGCAGTTTTTCCCAAACTGTCATCAAAATTCATTCACGAACAAATCTAGTATGCTCCCAACGGACATAAAAAAAATGGTGGGAAAAACCACTTATTGTATGGTGACCCCCAACCTTTTATCCAATGTACTCCAAAAGCTGATAAAATGTTTCTTATGTTACTTGAAAGCTTTTACCAACGTTTCATGACAATCGATCGGTAATTTTAGGCTATAGTAGCCATAAACACCTGTAAAAAAAACTTTTTAATCGAAAGTGACAAACCGGAAATACCAACTTCAGAAATATTGGAAAAAATACAAAAACCTTATAAACCTTGTTTCCATAAGATCATAAGCCGGAATTAGAAGTTATTGGAAATTCAAACTTAGAGGTGTTCGGGAGACCCCCGCAATTTTGTTCTATAATTCATCAGTCTTTCTATTTCTACAGTTAAAGTAAATATTTTGCTAGCGTTAAGACATTGTTTATTTCTATTTTATTAAAGTAAGATTTTAATACTCGTACTCCAGATACCCACAAACCACCGAAATGTGGGGACCTTGGTGGTATAAACTTCCAAGTTATATTATACTCTGAACAATAATTAATTATTGGACTTTTATTTTCTCCTGAAATAACTTTAATAAATGATTAACTTTATTGCTAGCTAAAATAAAATTACTCCCATTGTCGTTCCTTATGATATGAACTGCGCCTCTCCGTGTTAGAAATTTCTTTAAACAAGCGATAAAGGCATTTAAATTTGTGTCTTCTAACACTTCCAAATGAACGTTTTTGATGACCAAGCATATAAAAATACATATTTAGACCTTATACAAAGTGTCTTTTTTCTGACCTCGATATTTTACCTTGAACGGTCCACAATAATCGATTCCTGTTTCTAAATCTCTTATCGATGATCACTCTGCTACTCGGCAAATTTCCCATGATTTGTTGCATGAGTTTGGGTTTAATTTTGAAGCATAAAATACATTCATGTATTATTCGCTTAGCTATATTTCGCCCACCTATTGGTCAAAATTTTTGTCGAACAGCATGTAATTCCATAAAAATTCAGAGTGCATATTATGATAATTCTCATATATAAATATTAAATTTTTTGGATGATGTTTTAGCAACAGTAATTGATGTGTTTGTTCGTATTCCAAATTAATTTTACTGAGTTGACCTCCTACTCTTAACTAATTCTTTTGACAAATGGAGACAGACTAATTAGGTTACTCTTCTTGGACAATTCCTTAGTTTCTTTTAATAGAAAAAACCTCTTCCAAAAAATGCTTGTGCAGTACAATTCTTACTAATGATATTGATGAATCGTTTAATTCTTTCGCATTTCATTCTTCATTCAAATTTTCGGTTTTATAATTTTTATTATGTATATAAGAACATTATTATGCATCCGTACAAGTGTACTAAGTAAACTTTATTATTCAATACCCACCACATCGATATATTTTATGTTAATAAATATTAATTTATTTGCTAATTATTTTATTTCTGGTACATCAAAAGTCCAATCTATTTTTAATGTTGACTACTAACTACTAACATATCGCCATGTCATATTGTTCGTTAAATTCTGTATTTCAATAGTACTATTTCCTGCATATGTTTGAAGACGATATGGTGGTAGTTTATTTCAAGAGAGTACTATTGACGTATCAGATTACAACACTATTTTACTTGTTTCGATTTCTAGGTCTTCTTTAATGTGAACCAATAATTTCGAGAACAACAATGTCGCATTCATTTCCAGCCATGGAATGGAAATAGTTTGAAGTGGAGTAATACGAGATTTAGCACATAAAAGATGAGCAGAAATTTTATTTGATGATCTGGATCTAACATAAATGCATGCTCCATAAGCATATTGCGTAGCATCGGTAAATACGTGAAGCTCCAATCGATCACTCACCACTTTCATCTGCTCCGAAAAGTAAGTCATCAACGTAAAATTCCTTCAATGCTATTTGTAAGCCCAACGGAAATTTACCATTTTTATCCAAAGAAATCTGCTGTAAAATTTTTGTTGCCAATAACGTAGTTTCTGATGTACCATAGGTAATATTATTCAATTGATGGGATGACTAAAATTGTCTCCTCAGAATATCTTTTGAAACTTTCTATGACTGGAATGTATCAATACTGGTCGATACATTTATTGTATATCGGCACAAAAAGCAATTGCCTGCTTTTTAAATCTAACGATTATATCGAAAAGTTCCTGTTGCACCACTAACATTGCTTCATTTAATGAAATATTTGTAGAAGATTTTGCTGAAGCATGAATTTGTTCCTAATTTTGTAGTTAAACTACCTAATTTTAAAACAGGATGGGGTGGAATTAAGAAGAACTACCTGCTGCATAGAAAACAGCTCTCATTGTTCCGCTACATGAGAAAGGTGACCGTCTAAAGTGTGCAAATTATCGTGGCATCGCACTGTTGAATACTGCTTACAAAATACTAGCTAATGTCGTACTAGCTCGACTCATCCCGTTCGCCGAATCTATCATCGGTGACTATCAGTGTGGTTTTCGTCCCAACCGCTCAACCACAGATCAATGTTTTACATTAAGGATGATTCTGGGAATATGTTGGGAGTACAACATCAGCATTCACCAGCTCTACGTTGATTTCAGGCAAGCATATGATAGTATCATCCGCGACAACCTCTGGTCCGCACTCATATGCCTTGGTATCCCAGAGAAACTTGTTTCTCTGTGCAAACTCACAACATCGGGATCAAATTGTAGAATTGGAGACCCCCGCCATTTTGTTCTATAATTCATCAGTCTTTCTATTTCTACAGTTAAAGTAAATATTTTGCTAGCGTTAAGACATTGTTTATTTCTATTTTATTAAAGTAAGATTTTAATACTCGTACTCCAGATACCCACAAACCACCGAAATGTGGGGACCTTGGTGGTATAAACTTCCAAGTTATATTATACTCTGAACAATAATTAATTATTGGACTTTTATTTTCTCCTGAAATAACTTTAATAAATGATTAACTTTATTGCTAGCTAAAATAAAATTACTCCCATTGTCGTTCCTTATGATATGAACTGCGCCTCTCCGTGTTAGAAATTTCTTTAAACAAGCGATAAAGGCATTTAAATTTGTGTCTTCTAACACTTCCAAATGAACGTTTTTGATGACCAAGCATATAAAAATACATATTTAGACCTTATACAAAGTGTCTTTTTTCTGACCTCGATATTTTACCTTGAACGGTCCACAATAATCGATTCCTGTTTCTAAATCTCTTATCGATGATCACTCTGCTACTCGGCAAATTTCCCATGATTTGTTGCATGAGTTTGGGTTTAATTTTGAAGCATAAAATACATTCATGTATTATTCGCTTAGCTATATTTCGCCCACCTATTGGTCAAAATTTTTGTCGAACAGCATGTAATTCCATAAAAATTCAGAGTGCATATTATGATAATTCTCATATATAAATATTAAATTTTTTGGATGATGTTTTAGCAACAGTAATTGATGTGTTTGTTCGTATTCCAAATTAATTTTACTGAGTTGACCTCCTACTCTTAACTAATTCTTTTGACAAATGGAGACAGACTAATTAGGTTACTCTTCTTGGACAATTCCTTAGTTTCTTTTAATAGAAAAAACCTCTTCCAAAAAATGCTTGTGCAGTACAATTCTTACTAATGATATTGATGAATCGTTTAATTCTTTCGCATTTCATTCTTCATTCAAATTTTCGGTTTTATAATTTTTATTATGTATATAAGAACATTATTATGCATCCGTACAAGTGTACTAAGTAAACTTTATTATTCAATACCCACCACATCGATATATTTTATGTTAATAAATATTAATTTATTTGCTAATTATTTTATTTCTGGTACATCAAAAGTCCAATCTGTTTTTAATGTTGACTACTAACTACTAACATATCGCCATGTCATATTGTTCGTTAAATTCTGTATTTCAATAGTACTATTTCCTGCATATG
The DNA here is from genome assembly GCA_963693315.1 of Diogma glabrata. NCBI lineage: Eukaryota > Metazoa > Arthropoda > Insecta > Diptera > Cylindrotomidae > Diogma > Diogma glabrata. Next base: position 26,619 of record CAVNZG010000286.1, read on the forward strand.
TTTGAAGACGATATGGTGGTAGTTTATTTCAAGAGAGTACTATTGACGTATCAGATTACAACACTATTTTACTTGTTTCGATTTCTAGGTCTTCTTTAATGTGAACCAATAATTTCGAGAACAACAATGCCGCATTCATTTCCAGCCATGGAATGGAAATAGTTTGAAGTGGAGTAATACGAGATTTAGCACATAAAAGATGAGCAGAAATTTTATTTGATGATCTGGATCTAACATAAATGCATGCTCCATAAGCATATTGCGTAGCATCGGTAAATACGTGAAGCTCCAATCGATCACTCACCACTTTCATCTGCTCCGAAAAGTAAGTCATCAACGTAAAATTCCTTCAATGCTATTTGTAAGCCCAACGGAAATTTACCATTTTTATCCAAAGAAATCTGCTGTAAAATTTTTGTTGCCAATAACGTAGTTTCTGATGTACCATAGGTAATATTATTCAATTGATGGGATGACTAAAATTGTCTCCTCAGAATATCTTTTGAAACTTTCTATGACTGGAATGTATCAATACTGGTCGATACATTTATTGTATATCGGCACAAAAAGCAATTGCCTGCTTTTTAAATCTAACGATTATATCGAAAAGTTCCTGTTGCACCACTAACATTGCTTCATTTAATGAAATATTTGTAGAAGATTTTGCTGAAGCATGAATTTGTTCCTAATTTTGTAGTTAAACTACCTAATTTTAAAACAGGATGGGGTGGAATTAAGAAGAACTACCTGCTGCATAGAAAACAGCTCTCATTGTTCCGCTACATGAGAAAGGTGACCGTCTAAAGTGTGCAAATTATCGTGGCATCGCACTGTTGAATACTGCTTACAAAATACTAGCTAATGTCGTACTAGCTCGACTCATCCCGTTCGCCGAATCTATCATCGGTGACTATCAGTGTGGTTTTCGTCCCAACCGCTCAACCACAGATCAATGTTTTACATTAAGGATGATTCTGGGAATATGTTGGGAGTACAACATCAGCATTCACCAGCTCTACGTTGATTTCAGGCAAGCATATGATAGTATCATCCGCGACAACCTCTGGTCCGCACTCATATGCCTTGGTATCCCAGAGAAACTTGTTTCTCTGTGCAAACTCACAACATCGGGATCAAATTGTAGAATAGTAATCGAAGGGTCAGTTTCTGATCCTTTCGATATAACATCAGGTGTTCGACAAGGTGATGCACTCGCGCCTGTACTGTTTAATTTGGCGCTGGAGTACGCGATAAGAAAAAGCCGAATTGAGACACAAAACTGCATATATAACAAATCTAGTCAAGTTCTTGGCTATGCAGATAATATTGTGCTTCTCGGACGTAGAACAAGCGATATTAAGAATAGTCTCTCTCAGCTTGAAAGAAATGCTAAACGGCTTGGATTATGCATCAACACCGGCAAAACTAAAGTGTTAACAACATCTAAGAACATACCTCCTGGAAATCTGGATACTGGCGACTATGAAGTGGAACTCGTGGAAAACTTCAAATACCTCGGGTCTGTAATAACATCGTCAAATGACATGCAGGCAGATATCAAAGTCCGTGTCTCTGCCGCATACAGAGTTTTCTACGCATACTCAAAACTTTTACGATCAAAACATCTTTCGCGGTCGTGTAAACTCACACTTTACAAAGAATTAATCCGAGCTGTGCTTACATTTGGAAGTGAAAGCTGGACACTGACTTCCTCCGATTGTAGAATTCTATCAACATTCGAGAGGAAGGTCATACGAACAATTTATGGTCCATGTAAAGTTGCTGAAAATCAGTATAGAATCAGAATGAATCATGAAATCAGACAGCTTCTTGGAGGCTGCGATGTAATCGGATTCATTAAATCCAACCGGATTAGATGATTTGGTCATGTAGAAAGAGCTCCATTGGATAGAATGATAAAAAAGCGTCCCAACATCAACCAGCTGGTGTTCGTCGAAGAGGAAGACCTAGACAACGCTGGCGTGATGACATCATCCAAGACCTTCGTGATATAGGATGTCGAAACTGGGGTCAACTGGTCATGGAACGAGATGATTGGAAGCTGGTGGCACAGACGGCAAATCCCTCCATGGGATGTAAACGCCAGAGAGAAAGAGAGGGGTGGAATTAAATATTCCGTTGGCTTTCCTAAATCTATAGGATTTTCTACTACTAATTGAATAAGATTGAGATCTATATATTCGTTTATAAATTGTTTGTATTGAGAATATAAATCATCATCCTTTCTAAGTCTATTTTCCAAAATACGAAATAGATTAAGAGCTAAATCTCGAGAATGATTTTTATTCTGATAGCTAATACCAGGAGAAACTTTATTAAGTTAAAATTTTTAAATTTCAACAGGGAACAATATTCTACTTCTTTTAAGCAAAAATGTTTTCAATTGATCCCATGTAGGTAACGTTTTGGTATCTAATTCTACATATTATGTGAATAATTATAAGATCCCATGATTTAATGTAAATTCCTAATTTTTCAAGGGCTAAATGTATTGCACATTCATCAAGTAATGCGAGCAATCCAATTTGAATTGTCGTTTGCAATTTTCAATTTAAAAACTTTATTTATGTGATTTTGAACTATTGCACGATGATAATCAAAACTTGATAATAAGATTTCTATGCCAAAATAAATCCCTGTCTGAAAACGGATTGTCAATTACTTTTCTAGCTTCACTTAGAACATTTTCATTGAGATAATATAATTTTGGCAAATCAGGTAGTCCCTAGTCCAGAAAAAGAGATTCTTTAAATAGAGATCTTAATCTTTTTCCTAATAAAAAAGATGGTGGGGGTTGTTTGATAGCAATTAATTCCAAGTTTCAAAGCTTTCGTTTACCATTATGGGAAGTTTATTTGGAGGAAATATGGGTATGTCTTAAGTTTAAACACAAAAAATTATATTTGAACGTACCTTATATTTATCCTAATGCAACTATCTTGGATTATGATGGTTATTTTAAAAATATCAACAATATTATAAATACACACAAAATTGATTCTAACTTTCTTATTGTTGGTGACTTCAATATACCTAATATTAAGTGGTCATTTGTTGCTGATATCTTGGAACCAAGCCTTTTAAGTGTCACTAGACCAGCTCAAGCACTTATCGAAACATTGAGTTTCACTGATATTACCCAATTCAATCATCTAACTAACAAATCTAATCGAATTTTGGACCTGGTTTTATCCAATTTGCATGTAAGCAATGTTACGGTAAGCAATCCTACGGATGTGTTATCAAAAATTGATCAGCATCATCCACCAATTGAAATTTCAATAAATCTTAAAAAATTTGATCTCTTAAAAGCCGATGAATCTGTACGCTTTAATTTTTACAAAGGAAATTATGATGAAATTAACGTAGCTCTATCTGAAATTAATTGGTGTCACATGTTTGGCAATAAAGATGTTGATCAGTCAGTTGATGCTTTTTATGATGTTCTTTATCAGTTAATCAATCAATTTGTCCCTAAATTCAAAATTAAGTCTAGTAAATATCCCATCTGGTATTCAAAAAGTTTGTTAAAAATGATTGAATTTAAAAATCTAATTCATAAAAAGTTTAAAAAAACTGGTGATCTTGATTATTACAATATGTTTTCTTCTTTGCGGAGCTCTGTTAAAAGGGAAATTAATGTATGTTATGCAAATTATTTAAGTGATATTGAAAGTTCCATTTCGTCAGATCCTAAAAAGTTTTGGTCTTTTACAAAAAAATTAAAAAAAACTAATGCTATCCCAGCGTCAATGCGTTTTAAAAACAATATAGAAAGTTCAACCAAAGGAATTTGTGATCTTTTTGCGACTTATTTTCAATCTGTGTACACCAGTACCCATCTTAATTCCACACCAACATTTGCAATAAGTGATATCACTTTGGAAGATTCTTTATTTTCTGTAACGGAAGAAGAAGTACTAGCGGTATTAAATAAACTTGATCTAAATAAAGGTTTTGGAGCTGATCTAATTCCTCCTATTTTCTTAAAAAACACTTCTGCATTGATCTGTCAGCCATTAACCATTCTATTTAATAAGTCTTTTGAAAATAATGTTTTTCCTATTAGATGGAAAATAGCTAAAATCATTCCAATTTTGAAAACTGGTGACAGTACTGATGTAGAAAATTATAGACCAATTGCAACATTGAATTGTTTCAGCAAAATTTTCGAAAGAATTGTTCACAACAAACTGTTTGACTTTACTAATATTAATATTATTAAAAACCAACACGGGTTTTTTAAGAGTAGGTCAACTCTTACTAATATGCTTAACTATACGGAATATATTTATGAATCGCTTGACTCTGGCGCTGGTGTTGATGTCATATATATGGATTTTTCAAAGGCCTTTGATAAAGTTAACCATAATATTCTCCTTCAAAAATTACGTAATTTCGGTCTGAATATAAAGTTTATCAGGTGGGTTGAATCTTATCTAAAACAAAGATCTCAATTTGTATGCATTAATGACTATGAATCATTTTCTTTCTGTCCTCATTCGGGTTCAATCTTGGGGCCTTTATTGTTTATTTTGTTTATTAATGATATTTGCTTACGCTTGGATTGCAAAGCACTCCTTTTTGCTGATGATTTGAAAATATTTAAATCAATCAAATCCATAGCTGACTGTATAGTGCTTCAAAATAATCTTAATAAAATATATGAGTGGTGCAAAAGTAACGATCTATATCTCAACATTAATAAATGTTTTACCTTTAAGCTTAAGCCTAGATCTTTTCAATTACAATTTATTTATAATATTAACAATTCAACTCTATGCGAAAAAGAAAGCATTCGTGATTTAGGCATTATTATGGATAACAAATTAAAATTTAATATACATATTCAAGACATTGTTAACAAAGCTTTCAAAATGCTTGGTTTTGTTATGCGAGTGTGTTCAAATTTTCGTTCGTCTAAAACACTTATTACAATTTTTAATTCAATAGTTCGTTCTTCATTAGAATATATCTCGCCGGTCTGGAATCCAAAATATCAAACTCATATTGATCATATTGAGAGGGTTCAAAGGAAGTTTACTAGATTTCTGAACTTTAAATTAAGCTTCCCATATCAACCATACAAAGATAGATTAAAACGATATAATATATTATCATTGGAACAAAGACGTACTATTGCTGATCAAACAACCCTTTATAAAATTCTTAACCATAGTATTGAATCAGATTTGGCTAGTCTAATTCGTTTGAATACCACACCTTGTTATAATACTAGGCATTCGTACACTCTGTATTATAATACTTTTCTAACTAATCTAAGAGTTCATTCACCGTTAATTAGATTACAGTACAGCCACAACATTAAATTTAATCAAATCAATTTGTTTTGCTCTAACTTAGTCCAGTTTAAAAGAAGCCTTTTACAAATTGTTAATTTTATTTAAATTAATTTTATTTTCATATACATACATATTTTAAATTCTAATATTATTCATTTTATCTTGTGTTAAACATTCTTGGTTTATTACATTAACATTATCTTTTTATAAACTAAATTTAAACTTTTTATTGTAATTTTTTATATTATTTTTTAAATACTGTCTTTAATTTGTATTACTTTTAAATTTAAGCTTTTTACTGTAATTTTTTATATAATTTTTTAATATTGTCTTTAAATTGTATTACTTCTATACTAGCATGTTATTGGAAATATTTCCGTTTACTAATATTTAAATTGAAATTGAAATAAATAAATAAATCTGATCCAACTATCTAATTTTCCCTTAAAGTGTGTTTTTTTTCGGGTAAGCAAACTCTTGGATTTATTACCAATTTATCTCCCACTTTATTGTTACATATAGAATTTCCGGATGAATCTTTTGAGCATTATTGCAGCTCTCTCTTGAGCATTATTTGCAGCTCGAATTTTAAGCTCATTATCCTGTACCAGGCTCAAAACATCCATGTAAAATTTTTCAAAATGTTCATATAATTTTTCCAATTTTTCCAGTCGGGCTACTAGTGTTAATTTGCACAAATTTTCGCTTTTGCAAATCTCTACATAATTTTTGTATGACTCTATTTGATTCAAAACGCCATTTTGTTTTGCCCTTAAGGCTTTTATTTTTTCATCATTCTTATTCATCAAAACCTAGCCATAATTTCAAAATCAAATTAAACACAAAAATACTAAATTATTATTGAAAATATACTAATACAAAAAACTAACTTTATCCGGCACGAAGGACCAAACTAGTCCGGCTCGAAGGACCAAAATGCCTTGAGTTTACCAGAAAAAACTATAAAGCTTTTGTTTTGATTGAAAAAAACTAAATACAGTTTTGGACTGTAACTAATTTCCAACAAATGGACTATAGTTAATTTCCAACTAAACAATTTTTTTGCTATAGTTCACCAAAAATGCGTCCAATCTTTTATATCATTTTTGAACAAGAAGGAAGTTGAGTTGAACAAAAAAAAGAAGCCATGAAAAGTCAAGTTCGATTCTTTTCATCTCAACTTCCTTTTACATAATTAGTTCAAATGCTATTTACTAGATGACATGAATCAATTGAATTTATATTGAATAAAAATATAATTTTGTCATTTTAACTAATATTATTTATTCGAATGGGTAGAGTTGTTACACTAAAATTTTACTCACGAATTTTTATAAATTTAATTTTTATTTTTCAACACCAACTAGTTTCGGACTTCAAAAATCCATCTACACGGGTTTTTAACAATTGAATATATAATTCTGGCTTATACCTATAATATTATTTTTTACAGCAAAACCGTTTTATTGTAATTTTTGAAAGCACAGCTTTCGACTTACATATTTTCGAAAATGTAATTTTTTAGTCCCCCACCTTATTTGCGAACATTAAAAAACAAAAAATTTAAGAAAGTTCACTGGTGTATGGATTTTGCTAAATCGAAACAGCAGCACCGTTTTTGGCTTATTTCTAAAATTGTGTTTTGGAGTCGAACTATTCTCGTAGAATATTATATACACGGCACCCTCAACGAGCGAATTATATCCGCACTTGTTTTTGTGAATTTAGAACCAATAAAAGACTAAAATTTCGTATAAATAGCAGCTGAAAATTTATATATAATACTCTATTCACTATTGAGTAAATATAGTGAATTTTTAAAGCTAGATAAAATGCAAACATGCACACCACTTTAAGAAAAATTAAAATAAAGATTGTTTTAATTCGCCGAACATTGCTAAAATCAGTACAGTGTGGAGTTTACAATCACAATTCTATCAACGCTACCGAATCCTACACAAATCAGATTTAGTTTAAAAGCAATGTTGCCCGCGTCTCATAAATTAATTTCTTTTTAATATTTTTTTTGTATTTAAATTTCTACCTTCCGATCTCCATACCACACATTCGAAAACCACATTGTTAATTTGGCAAGATGAAAATTGAGTTCACATCTAATTTGAATCAAAGTTTTTTATTTTTGTTTTTTTCTTAAAATTTTCTTAAATTTGACGATCATTTTCCTACACATAAAATTTAAGAAAATAAATTATGATGCTTGAATGTTATTTTTTTTTCATCTTGAAATTTATTTTTATTTATCTTCTATTCAATGATTATGATTTTTATGAGTAAACTAAGTGTTTATTTATTGCAGACGTCGTCCTTTAAAAGCGTATTAATCTGTAAACAACATCTTTTTGAACGTAAATAATTTAAATTAGTTATAAGTAGTAAACAGCAACGTTAATGAAAGTTTTTATTTTTATTACTCTAATTATAATTAAGATACAGTATGAGTGAAGTAATTGAAACTATTCTAATAACATCTGAATTTTTTTAGGGTAGTAATAAGTTATCATAAAATTACTGAATTTAAAATACATCATCATGGAACATTTCGACTACTGTAATTAAAAATCAATTAGAACCACTTACATACAAATTTAAAAGGAACAAAAAATTTCTAATCCCCACAAGGGATAATAAAATTTACATCAAATATTTTTGAGAATTTTAGTTTTTATTTTTTTGGCTAACAATACAAAAGAATATAAATTAAGCTCAAGATAATCATATTTTTTTATCACATAATTACAATTTATTTTTTTTTTTCTAAATTCTTTACTCACCCTAAGCAAACAAGAGTTTCGATTGGAAGAAACAGTATTGTGTAAAATTATTTCATTAGAACAACAAATTTTCATTTATTTATATTTCTTAATTCACAAGAGGCTTAATCTTCAGTAAAAATTTTCATCTTAGTTTTAGGGAATTAACAAGAAGTAAATAAATGATTATTATTTATTATTTTTGGAAAGAATTCAGATTGTGAGATGATAAGGGATTTACTGAAGCGTTTTCGAATTTTGTTTTTTGTCTGGGAAATAAATTAATTTACTAAGCGAAAACAAATTATGAGTTAATTGTTTTGGTGGGTATGATTCAGAAATTGCCATGAAAGTCATTAAATTGAAAGATTCTGGTTGACCCTAAGATTAAGACACTAAATTCAAAAACATTAATTTTAATAAAATCAAGTGAAACTTTAGTTTAAATGATATACAGTAAAACTTTAATAGTACGGTCTGTAACGGGGAGAATTAATTAGAATTTCTTTTGTAAGGTGTTATTTATACCCTCAGGATCATTCGTCAGTCATAAAAAGCTTATAATAAAAATTTATCCTCAAAAATTTCCAAAAATAGTAATAAAATAATTTTATTTTACTGCGTAGCATACAAAATTTTATATATTTTTTAATGTCCCTGAAAACACATTTTTTGTTATAAATATTGAATAATCTTAATTAAAAAAAAAAACTAAATAAATAAATAAATAAATTTTTATTAAATTCAATTTTTACTATAATTATAATTATAATTTATTTTAATTATATTTATTGATTATTAATTATTATATTAATTATTTATTAATATATTAATTATTATTAATTATATTAATTATTTATTAACTATAATTATAATTTTATTTTAATTTCTATTATAATTATAATTATAATAATTATAATTTTGAACAATTTCACGCAAGTTAGCAAATTTTTGGAAAATTTTGACTTGACCCTTTTTAATTTTGATTATTTTTTGTTTATAGACAGTCTTTCATAAACAAAAAAGTCGAACAAGTGCGAATAAAATTCGCTCGCCAAGGGTTCCGTGAATGTAAAAGAACACAATATCAAAAATAAATGACATAAAGTTATGTTGTAAGGTCTTTATATCGCCAGACTATGGACGCATAACAGAATAAATGTTTAATCGTAGACGTCAATAGTAAATGTCAATCACATGATCAAAAATGTTACTTGAGGTTAAATCTTATCCATAGCTGTTTATGTTAACTAAAGCAAGATTTAACCAGTATTTTAATACTTTAAATTGTTAATATTTGTTCTATAAATCAGCGTCGAAATATAGGATGGTATACATACACTTAAAATGACACTTTTTTATCAATAAATAAAAAACTGTGCATTGCAAAATTCTAAAAAATATTGAAATGTTTCTTAAATTAAGTGTTCTTACAAATGACACCCCACTCGTTTGGGTCCAAAAAAGTTTTTTTAACCCTCCACACACCCATCCTCTAAACACACAGAACTATAATTATTTGAGACCTCGCTATAATTGTCATTTAAAGTTTACCAAACTTCCTGTCTTTATGCAGTTTTCCAAACTTTTTTGTCAATCAATGTTAAAACGTAGGGGAAGCATGGTTTGAAAGTTTTACTTTTTTGACAATAACTCGAAAACTGTCTGGAATTTGCACATCAAAAACTGTGCACCGCAAAATTCTAAAAAAAATTGCAAAGTTTTTGAAATTCGATGCTCTTTCAAATGCACCCCACTCGTTTGGGTCAAAAAAGTTTTTTTCAGCCTTCCCCACCCCAATCCCTTAAAAGCACAAAAATATAATTATTTGAGAGTTCGCTATATTTTTCGTTCGGAGTTTATCAATCTTTCTGTCTCTGTGAATTTTTTCAAAGTTTTCTGTTAATTAGGCACGAAATGCAAGGGGGGACCAACTTTTTGTGTCACTTTATTGATAATAATTCAAAAACTATGCATTGCAAAATTCTAAAAAAAGGGCAATATTTCTAAAATCAAGTACTCTTTCAAATGACACCCCACATCACCTGGTTTTAAATGATGTTTTTACCCCTTCTCCTTCCCGCCCCTGTAATAAATATAGTGATGAGTATGTGCCACCTTTCTATATTTTTCATTAAAAACCTACTCATTTTTCTATCATTCCAAATATATTTCAAGATTTTCTATGAAGTAAGGTCGGAGTTAATCGGGGCAATAAAACAACCCGAAAACGTAATTTTTCAAAATTATAGAAAAAATGGTGAGGTGTAAAATTCCAAAATATATTTTTAAATAATGCTGAAATGAAGTCCTTTCATATGATACCCTACTTGTCTCGATAAAAGAGTGTATGTTTTCAAAGGCTTTACATCGTACCTCTTTAAAACAAACGAACACAACTTTATTTATTTTGAACCAGTCATCTTGTGTGGATCGGTAAGTTTTATAGGCACCTCAAATTTTAAGTTCATTGGATTAATGGTTCACGATATAATCGAAATAATGTGAAAAACACGTTGTGCTCTCACCAATAGTGTTCCGTATAAAATAGAAACCCTAAAAATACAAGTTCTCTTAGAACTTTTTTTTCGACCAGGGGTCTTCACAGCGTGCCCCTCAATTTTTTGTTATTTTGTAATGTGAGTGCATTTTGACGACCGATTGTAGAAAAACTACTCAATCAATTTTCATAAATGATATGTCGTTGAATAGGAACAAAGACATTAGAACAAAGTTTTTAAAAATGTATATTCTTAATTTTTTGAAATAATTTTTAACAGTGTAACATAAGAAAAAAACTTTGTAATTGAAGAAAAGATGGCACTACACCTTTTATTTTTAAAACTTAATTGAAGCTTATTTTAAATCTAGCTACTTGTGAAAGTTTAGGAGATGCGTTATTTTTTGTTTTAAAGATAAAATTCGTTGTGCATATGACTGTTGGGAACCAGTTTTATTTATTCTGCAGGAAAATTATAAAAATGGTGTTATAAACTAAGAGATTTTTTTTTTATGTTAAATATCAAATATTTTATTATTGAATAAACTTTTTAAAATATTATAAAAATTATATATGTACAATAAAGAAAATATGAGCAATTTCAGCATAAATCCACAAAAGCGCTTAGTGCTATGTACATTAAATGAAGCATATGTATAGTTTAAAAATAATTTTCCCGATGTGAAAATAGGATTTACTAAATATTTATTTTATTTTTTACACTAATCAGTCTTTTACATTATTTTTTTATTATTATTAAATTAATAAAAACCAATATTTCGGCACATTGCCATTCTCAAGCTAAACAAAAATTAAATAAAAATATTTTAAAATTGACACAAAAATTGAAAAACCTTAAATAAATTGAAAAAATTATATAAACAAAAAGACTAGGAAAATAAAAAACTTTCTTAAAAGCTACGTTGGCTTTTTTGAAAATTTTTTTTTCAAGTTTAACAGGTGTTTGTATTCGTTATGTAGAAACTTGGTATCTAGTTGTGCATTACATGCCATCGGTAGTTTTAATTGGATATGTGCAGCCTCAAGAATATTTCTTTTTTTAAAATTCTCTTCTATATCTAAGATTTTAGTGTTTTCAAATTCAAAAATATGTTCATCATTTACACTATGTTTTGCTAATGCGGTCAAATCGCTTTTATTTCGAACATCCCTTTTGTGTTGAAGAATACGATGTTTTAGTTGTTGTTTTGTTTGTCCTATATATACTGTTTTTTTGCACTTGCACGGTATTTCGTATATCAGATTCGTTTTTTCGAATTTATTTATTTTATCTTTAGTTTTGGAAAATAAGCTGTTATAAAGGGTGTTTGGTATTTTATTAGCGATTTTTGAACTTTTTGTGTGTTGTTTAATTATTTTCATGCATTTATCTGTTAACTTAGGTATATATGTTACAGACCCAATTAACGGAGCTTGAACATTTTGGCTGGAACTAGGATTTTGCTGTTGTAAAGTGATATTTTGCGGGATGATAATTTGTATGTTATTATTTCTAATGGATGTTGATATAATATGGTTTAGTTTGTTTATCTCTTGATGTACTAATTTGTTTGTTAATTTAGATGGATAATTATTTTCCTTTAAAATATTTTTAATAATTTTTATATTATCTCCATAAAAAGATTTGTCACTTAGACTAAAAATTTTTTTAATGAAAGACTTAGCCACATTAACTTTCATTGAAAATGGATGGGCTGATACATAATCAGGATTACTTAAGATTATTTAGGATTTACTAAATTGACGTCCCTTCGACCAACAAGAATGTATAAAATTATCCCAATGAGTTCATAATGTGTGCGTGTGTACCATACATCAAAATATAAAACTAATGATTCAACACTCTAAGATGTCTTGGATTACTGATGCTGCTTTCCAGAATTATAAAACATTAATTGACTTTATATGGGATTTTTTGCATTAAATTTCTAGACAATACTTTGTGTGAATTCATAGAATGGGGAACATTTCTATTCTTATTAACATTCTAACTCACGATTGTATAGTCATTATTGATTGTTTCCAATCAATGTGAAATCAATGGCTGACACTTGGTCAATTTGTAGTCCTATATGTATTAACATTAGACTACATTAAGGAAATTTAAATTTATTTTGGATTTTTTAGATCAATTAAACTCAAGTAAGTAAAGAAGTAATTGGTATTTTTTCAATTCAAAGGTATGGTATGAAGTTTCTCAGAAAAAAACTTCAATTCACATTTTTCGTGTTTCGGATGATATTCGAACCTACCCTCGTCAGTGCCCGGCTCGAATCCTTAAGCAGACACGCTAATTAATTGACTTTGTTTCATGTGGTGAATTAACAAAAGATTGTCATACTTTGAAGTGCAATGAATGTTCAAAAAAACTTCAACAACTGGAAGCAAGATTACTAAATGATTTTGACGTTAAAGGAATCCTTTAAGTCAAATATCAACAATGGATTACCACTGATCGATGCAATTTGGGTACATTAATAGAAACTGCAGTAGCATTTATGAAAAAATTTGTTAACCGTTTAACTTTTAGCAACTTTAGCACTTTTAGCAACTTTAGCACAACTTTATAGCAAAACAACAATCTACATTCATTGAGGAAAGAAAAAAATTAGAACCAGGAGAGTGCTTTGTTCAAGTGGATTTTTCTGAAAACTACGTCTTCATAATCGGTTCATAATCGGTTCAAGGTTATCATTATAATAATTCACAAGCTACTATTCATCCATTTGTCATTTATTTTAAAAGTGCTGCAAGTGAATATATACAGCACCGAAGTTTATACTCATTTCGGATATAAACGATCACAACAGTACTGGAGTCATTCTTTTCATTACAAAACTTATTGAATTCATCAGAACGCATATAAATTTTAATATTAGGAAAATAATTTATAACACCGATGGTGCACCTTCTCAATACAAATATAAACATAACCTAAACAACTTATGCCACCATAAAAAGACTTTAAGGTTGATGCAGAATGGCATTTTCATGCTATCAGCCATGGAAAGGGACCTTGCGATGGAATTGTTGGTACACTGAAGCAGAGCAGAGATATTATTGATACACCAAAAAAACTTTTCGAATGGGCTTTAAAATGGGAATCTACCATGAACTTTGGATACGCCGATAAAAATGAATATCAATTAACAAAAGGAAAATTACAAAATCGATATAAAATGCGATTACTATAAGTGGAACTCAAAAATTTCATTCTTTTGTACCATTAAATACTAAGACAATAATTGCAAAAATGTTTTCCAACTCAAAAGAAACTTTTGAATGTAAAATAAGTAAATAATTTTTAATAACTAAATTTATTTTCTTTAACCTACATATATAATTTGTATGATACTTTAAAAAGTTTATTCAATAATAAAATATTTGTAATTTAATGTTAAAATACAATCTTTTACTTTATGACCATAATAACATAATACGAACATAATACGAACATAATACTTCTCCAGTCAAAAGTTCCTAAATAGATTTTGTTATTTAAACGGTTTTTTCGTTTGCAGTCGAGACTGTCAAATTATTTTTTATAAGAGTGACCAGTGATTACTAAAAGTGACAAATAAACATTTCATTTTTTTATGCCATCTAATACAAAGAAAATAATTGCAGAAGTGTTTTCCTATTCAAAAAAAACTTCTGTTTGTAAAATAAGTAAATCATTTTTAACAATTGTGTTTATTTTATTTATTGTCCTACATATATAATTTTTATAATATTTTAAAAAGTTCATCTTATAATAAAATATTTGATATTTAACATAAAAAAATCTCTTAGTTTATAATTGTTTTTATAATTTTCCTTGAGAACAAAAAAACTGATTCCCGACAGTCATATGCACAACGAATTTTATTTTTAAAACAAAAAATAACGCATCTCCTTAACTTTCACATTTTGTTAGATATAAAATAAGCTTAAATTATGTTAAAAAAAAGGTTCAGCGCCATCTTTTTTTCAATTACAAAGTTTTTTCTTATGTTACACCATTAAAAATTATTTCAAAAAATTAACAGTATACATTTTTAAAAACTTTGTTCTAATACCTATTCAACGACATATCATTTATGAAAATCGATTGAGTAGTTTTTCTACAATCGCTCGTCAAAATGCACTCATATCACAAAATAACAAAAATTGAGGGGCACCCTGTGAAGACCTCTGGTCGAAAAAAAAATTCTAAGAGAACTTGTATTTTTATTTATGAAAATGACTATCTATAAACTAAAAACAATCAAAATTAAAAGGGGTCAAGTCAAAACGTTGTTGAATCTTCGTGAGATTGGTCATTTAATTTATTAAGAAAACACCATTACAAGTAATAAATCACATTGCTTAGGTTTTATTCCATAAACACACGAGAAATATTTATTTAGGGCTCGATATGATAATAAATTCAAATTAAGGTTCACCTAGTTTTTATGATTTTAAGCAATCAGTAAAATACGTTTTTTTTTCACACAAGTCCAATGCTGATTTCCTATACCATAAAACAAAAAGTCCAAACGGTACGTAAATCCGCTAGAAAAAGGTAGATTTCGGAGTCAGACAGTACAGTTGTGTACTCATAGAATTAGATGTGTCAGATTACTTGACAAAAAAATCTAAGAAGAAACAGAATAATTAAAAAAAAATATCAAACCAAATTAAAAAAAATTTACCGAAAAACTTAATCAATGCAATTTCGGAACAGTTTTATTTATTTGGTTAAAACTACTTTTAATAACATATTACGGATCGATCAGTTTTTATTATTTTGAAATTTTTTTATTTTTTTATTCTTGATCTACGGATGTGACAACCCCGCGTACTCCAGTCCCTGCTATTGACATACGAGTTAACGTGAGATATCACATACCACTGGCAATAGCAGTGAGATATCACTAGCCAAGGTGACATCTTAGGGGTGTTGAGGATGAACTGTATTCAGTTAACGGTAGCACCCTCAATCTTAGCTGGGAAATAATCCTTGATGATGAGACGCTATTGCTTTCTTGAAGAAACGAGCCTTCATATAACTATGTGTGGGCTTCAATCATTAAGAAAGACTGTGCGTCACAGGATCAAGGAATATCCAACTGGCTGGATTATTGGCAACTACATTTTTGTTTTGTTTCAGCAAATTTTTGTAAAAATTTGCTATTTACTTTTTAATTTACTTTTATTTTCTCTATTCTATCATAAAATATTGGCCTATGTCATATTTTGTCAGTGATAGGATTTTTTGTTTAGTTATCCATTCTTTAACAAAAAATATAAAAAAAAAACAAAAAAAAAGATTTACGTCCATCAACACCTTTGAACGTATGTTGTTGTGGGACCTTGGTCTTAAAAGGTTTTTATGTGTTATTGTGACACATATTGTGACACACATGTGTTATTGTGACACATACATTCCTACTACACAACACATTTTATTAAAAAAAAAAATATTTAGACCGGTCAAAACGTGCAAATATCGTTTTTGATTTTAAAGGATGTCGTTTCCCAAAAAATTTAAAAAAAGATTTCATGAAATGTGTATTGCCCGCGTTTGATTCATTCATCGACAATGTGTTTACACCAAAAATTCCAATTCGCTAAAACAAAAATGCCACCTACATTCATTATATACGATGAACGTGGAACAAATTGTATATTTTCCACAGCTTACTTGAAAGTGGCGCGCTTTTGGATATGATGGTCCGGCTTCGATTTTTGATGACAAAAATACGGTTTTCATACGATTTCGGTAACTTTAAAGGTAAACTACAATGTAATGGCTAATGAAATTTAAAGAAAGAAATACATCATTAACGAGCTCAATGATGTTAACAGTAAATACTATCAGATTTTTTCATCAAAAAAATAAAAAAAATTAACAAAATTGATTCTTTTATTATCTTAAATAATTTAGCACTATTTTGGGAATAATGGTGCTATTTTTTTGGACCATTAATTTAAGCATCTCAGTGCAGGCTCATCACTATTTATTTTAGCATTAATTTTAGCATCTCAGTGCTGTCGTAAAATTAGAAATTGGTGTTGCTATTTAAAGATTATTGTAGTCCTACATTCTAGCAATGAAGACCATCCACTTCATATGGATTCAATGCTTGTTTCTACTTAACTGAGTGCTATTTTTTTAAACATTCGGATTACACTGAAGGTGCCAGGATTGTTACTTGGGTAGACTAAGGCACGAAGGATCTAGGTTCGACTCTCAACCAGGTTAAAGAGTGTCTTACCATAACAATCACAACTATCCCCATACAAATTTTCCATTTAATTAATAGTCAACCAACCACAACCATAAAATTGAGATTAATGGTGAGTTATGAAAAAAATGTATGAAATGTGCTTTAATTGTGCATGATACCAAATACCCATGTACAAAAAATACGCAAAACATATGTCATGCACATGACGTGCACCACACCGTGCACATATCGTAAAACGCATTAACGCATATAATTTACACACACATTTCAGACGCATGTTTTAAGATTAATAAAAAACGAAGTGAAACGAAATTTTTTTAAAACGAATAATAATAAACAAAAGGATGAAATAATGGAAGAGTGAAAAAGCATTTTTTAAAGTTTTCCTTTTATAAAATGTTTCATTTGATTTTATGGGAAAATGTGAATTTTGTAATATTAAAATAATAAATTTTATCTTATTTTTACTAAAATTATGTGCGAAAGAAATTTTTTTGTGAAGGGAATGCAAACAAACACAAAAAACAAACGGGTAGTTTAAATAAATAATTTTAGTGATTTGAAAAAATTAATAAGTATTTTTTATATGTATTGATTGCCTTTTTTAACGTCGGTTTATGTGTATATAAATTTATTTTTTATAATATTAAAAAAATTATGGAAAAATAATATTATTTTTGATATGTAAGTCAAATAAATAAAAAGTTTTTAAAATTCTGATTTCGTTCCGAATAAAATTCCGAATCGTTTCATTATTACTTTACCAAATGACTTTGTTTTTTACATTTTTCATCAAAACTTATTACATTAAAGATTACTAAATAACATACTATACTTCAATATTACAACTAAACAAAAAATAATTTAATTTGCATATTGATATTAGAGCGATATAAATAAAATTGTTTGATTGACTTGATAATTCACCAAATATTGAATTGACTAGGGTAACATATGTATGACAAACATAATTAACATGCAATACATATGTTATTCTTCCCATTAAATTAAATTAAATAATTAAGCAAAATAAATAATATAAAACAACATAAGTATATTCAACTTTACTCATATAACCAAAATTCTCACAATGTTTTTTTAAATGACGAAATACAATCTATATAAAATTTTGTAAAATTTGATGTTGTAGTCATCTTAAGTATTACAAAAATAAAGACAATATTAAATATATGAAAACAAATATAATTTCTCCAGAATAAGGTGAATATATTTATTTCATGTATTATTGACCGATATTACCTTTATATGATAGATCGATTGTTAATTGGATAATCGCAAATAAGTGGAGAAATTATATACTAATTTTAGTATAAATTAAACCAATTTTGTAAATAAAAATAATTAATAAAACTTATCTCTAAATTTAAAGTTTAATATTTTATTTAAACCTTTACCTGGTAAAAATTCTGCCCAATAGGCCTTAGTCTACGGGTTAGCATTGGAACCCCAGTATACAGACTTTCTGCCCATCGTATACTATAAAATCACAAAGTGGACTTCAAGAAACCAACCTTTCCATCATCATATGGACAAGCAAAAATAGACGTTCTCCATACTAGTTTGAAACGCTTAATGTTTTATTAGGTAGAATTTTCTATTTTTGTTTCTTTTCAAATATGCATTAAGCACAGTCATGCCAAATAGTTATTCAGAATTTCCGTCCCCTGATTTCAAATTACAGAACCAGTTGAATAAATAAAAGAAATTGTTTTGATTCTTAGTTTTGAGCAGAAATTGGAATAAGAACGATCGTTACACAACTCTTGAACTGCAGTTTTTATAGAAATAAACAAATGCAGCATTAAAAACAACAACAGAGCAAAAAAGTTCTACGAAGACTATATTTGTTGTTGTTACAGTAGACTGGTATTAAACCTAAGAAATAAAGCTTTCAATTAAAACATCGTGTTGACTACGGGGTCTGCTATACAAATTATTTGATGCTGCAAATTTATTTATTAGATAAGTAATAAAAAATGAATATAGTCTGAAACCGGATTGTAAAAAACTTTTTCCACAAGAATTTTCCAAAAAAATATATAAATAAATTAAATTTAACATAAATATTTTTACAAGAAAAAAAAATCATTTCCACGACCAATTTTTCTCATTCTTAATACAACAAAAAAAAACAAAATAATTTATAACAAGAAAAAGAATTTCTAATTCTATTTTTATAAAACCAAAAACAAAAACATAGATAAGATATTACAAGACAATAAAAAATGTAAGACAAAACAAAGGTCGGATTTAAATCAAGTTGGAAATGAAAATAGAATTTGAAATGCAATTTTTAGTTTTAATTTTATTCTTTTCTTGATTTTCTTTTTCTCTCTATTTGTTTTGCGAATTTTCTTTCGATTTTTTTCCTGTTTTGAAAAACATTTTCGAAAATAAATTAAATTTAATTCGAAACTTTTCTCATGGGATTGTAATGAATTGTTGGATTAGTTCATGAGTCGGAAAATTAAATGGCATTTTTAAGGTGTTGGTTGCACAATTTTGGTGGATTATAAATTGATGTATTTTTTATTAGTTTTCAAATGATAAGTCAAAGAGTTGTGAAAATAATTCAGATTTTCAATTAGTTACACAGAATATGATCAGAAGTTTCTCTAAAATATTTGCGACAGTTAATAGAATTATTTAAAAACGATTTTTATACAACTTAAGTGGAAATTCCAAGTTTCTCATTTATTATTTCAACAAGTTTGTTGAACAAAACATTCATTCATTTCAACAAGGATTTAACCTGTTGCAAGTAAAATTTAGTTGCATGATTTTACCTTTCGCCTTTAATTACAATAAATTTATTTTATGCTTCTTTGTGTAAGTTTTTCATTGAAATTTATTAGTTTTACAATTAGGTTACTTGTTGATTACAATGTTTTTATGTATTAAATTAATATAGGCAATTTGAATTGATTTGATTATTTAAGTTAAAATAAAGTTTATGTTAGACTTAGACTGAGTTCCAATTAGCTGCGAAATTGTACTAAACTGCTAAATCTAAATTTAGTTTTACAAAATTACCGAATTATAGTTAAAATTAATATAATCAATTTGTCAGATATTGTTTAACGTATGAATTTCTTTCAAATTATTTAGAAACAAAAAAATGATTTAGTCAAATAAAATAGTTGATTAAATTGATTTAGCACGTTTAGTATAATTTAGCATCAATTGGAACGCAGTCTTACTGATTTATTTCGGTGTGAATGTTTGATTTTAGGTTTCAAACAAACATTTTGTTAATTTCAAATCTATCAAGTAGCTATCTAAGAAGCACATTGATACCCTACACATTGATACAAAATCGGGCAATCTTCAAAATAGTGCTAAATAAAGACTGAGTTCAGTTGTTTAATTTTTTTAATTGAAATTGATTACACATACCTATATGATTGTCCAACTGGGGTGGACATAATATCCCTGTCTCACACAGTGTATCCGGATACTTGGCACACTCCGAATAATTCAAGCTTCCTCTGTATAACACGGATCCATGTACTGATGGACAACTTTCCTTCAATAACTCACGAGAATCAAATGTTCAAAAAAATTTTTTCTATTTTGCGTCTAAAATAAAGTCATTTCGATACTCAAATGCGTATCGAAATGGCCCTCATTACGATACGCAAAGTTTTGTCTTTCAAGGTTGGTCACATTGGTCATTCTAACGTCAGTGAACATGAAAACGAATAATTATGTAAATAAAATTATAAGAATATTTAAATTAGTGTTAAATATTTTAATTAACTAAAATAATTAGTAAAAATAACAAAATTTCAAATTGACTATTTTTTAATAAAATACACATTTTTTTAAATTTCAAGACAAAAAATGCAAAAAACGCAAAAATGGTACAAAAAACTCGTTTCATAAGACGTTTTATCGCACTTATCCTTTAGAAAACTTCCCGCTGCGAGGGTCGTTTTCTAAACAGATTGCGTGCGATAAAATCGTCGATTATGAAACTAGTTTCTTAATATACTATTTTGGTAAAAAGTGTGGGGTTATAAGAATTAAAATATGTGTTGAAACACAAAAGTATTTTTAAGACCTAGGTCTCACAACATTATTATGGTTTCATGCACGACATGATAACCGGATAAGACTTTTCAGAGAGAGAGTTAGTAGACTGGAATAACATAATTGTTATTTTGGTCTACCAACCCCCCTTCCGACGACTGTCATCCCGTTATCGTGCCGTGCATGATCGAAACTAAAGTACCGAAAACCAACACATGGCAGGAATTTAAGGTAGTGCTAAACCAATTTTTGAACCACATTGACAACTTAACCAAACTTTCAAGAAACGCTGTAATATACAGAAAAACATATTTGGGATTTTAGTTTACTCTATTAAATCTTTGACATGATATATCACGAGAAGTTTTCCTGCAGCATTTGCAACCTCATACGATACGCTTCCAGTCTTGTTAACTATTTTACCCGGTATGCAAATGGCTGCTAATTTAGCAGATAATGGCTTATTTTTTTACTATTTGGATCTTTATGAATATGTCTTGACCCGGATGAAAAGATATTTGTATGTCCCGTAGACTATAGGACTGGCCATACATAGCCTCAAACAATTCATCTCCAACGTTTTGCGAACAATACGGTGTAAAACTTGAAGATTGGTGATTAGAACTTCGCAGCGCTAGTGCTTTTTCAGGTAAATGTTCGTCCCAGTTTTTGTGAGCTTCTGTTATGTAATACCTGACGGCGGTCAAAATGGATCTGTTGACCCGTTCAGACGCGTTCAACTGAGGAGTGTATACTGGCGTTTTGACATGTTTAATGCAGTAAATAGAGAAAAAATTGCGTTGTTCTCTACTAGTGAACTGTACCTCGTTATCTGACACAATCATTTTTGGACAGCCAATTATACAAAACACTTCTTCTTTTAAAACCTTTATAACATTGGCCGCGGTGCTCTTGGACAATGCCTTCAGAATCGAGAGCTTTGTCAATTGATCTAATATGAAAATATTATGTTTTTCCTTGTTTCGACCGAAGGCATGATCACAAGAAATCAATAAAAATCTTTTGCCACGACGTTAGAAAAACTCTGGTTTTCCCATTTCTGGACTTGTAATCTGATTGGAGGCCTTAGTATATTTGCAAACTTTACATTTGCTCAGGTATTCATATATATCATTTGCCATCCAGGCCAATAGTAGTCTTTGAACTCTATAGACGATGGTAATACCACCGTGTGAGGCGATGATCAACAAGTTCCAAGTTTGGAAATTCTGCGGGATTTTCGAGTACTTTAGATACCAGAATCTGGTATTTCTCATCTTCAAAAGGGGGAGAGTCCGTGTCAATTTTATCGTTGAAGAGAATTCTATTTTTCATCACCTCAGTAACAGCATCATAGTATATTTGAGACAAGGTGTCTGCAACTACGTTTTGCTTACCCTTTTAGTGTATTATTTCAAAATCGAATGATTGTTGATACAGTCTTCAACGTGTTTTTATACCGTTCAGACCTTGAATTCCCATTACATGACTTGCATGATCAGTTATCACCGTGAACATGTAACCTTCGATGTATACTGTCTAAATTTTTTATTGAAAGGATTGCCTCAAAGCATTCTAATTCGGTAGTTTAGCTTATGAGAATAATAAGAAATTGGAATTTTCTGTGGGTATTCGGTATTTTCTTCGCCCTTCTGAAATAGTACTCGAACTACTCCTTCAGTGCTGGCATCGCATCGGATAAAGAACGGCCATGCAGAATCGTTTTTTAAGTTTCTCGAATGTCTCAAACCAGTTTCAATTGTCCACGAAAATTTTATGTTCTTCTTGAGGAGATTAGATATTGCACAAAGGCATATGGGTAGTTTAGAATGAACCTCCGATACCAACCGGTCATTCCGAGGAACATTGCTTTTTGTTTGACTTGTTTGGGAACAGAAAATTTTTTTGTTACCTTTACTTCGGTTGGGTCCGTCCTACATCCATTCTCTCTAACTACAAAGTCAACATATTTAATCTCTTTCATACAAAAGTTACTTTTACTTATGGTTTGCGACCATAGTGAGAAGATGTAGATGATCCTAAAAATTTGCCGAAATTATCAATAAATTGTCTAGATTCTAGATAGACGAAACAGAATTCCTGAAGTTCAACTGAAATAACCTGATGCATCAGGCGACATTATGCTTGGGCCGCATTGCATAATCCAAAAGATATCACTTTGAATTGGTACAAGGGTCTTCTTGGCACCGTAAACACTTGTATTTCTCTATAGTACGTTTCTGTACGTTCTGTACGTTTCTAATAAACTTGGTGTCTTTGAGTTTTGCTAGTAAGCCATTGATTATTGTAAGGGGTATGAGTCTTTAACCGTCACGTTATTAAGTTTTTTTTAAGGTCTGCTGTGGGTTAGGGAAATTTTATAAATGGTTATTGTAATTTTTTATTTGTTTTTGTCCTTCGGTAAGATTTGGTTTTGATTGGAATAATTTCGAGTATTTCCCCAGTTTGTTTTGTGAAAGTTCATCGCTTGACAGCGCAGACAATGCATCACTTGAAAGCATAGGCATTGCTTGACAGTGCAGGCAATACATTTTTTTCACATTTGGAAAACCGCAACAAGAGCAAAATACGTGCAATCGATTTTAAGGACTGTCCTCGTAGTATTGTGCGAGTTCTTTGCAAATCCAACACACGATTTGTGACATTATATTCGCGTACATTGGGCTTAAAGCTTCAACAGTTGTAGCTGGTAATTGTAGTAAAATCTATCTCAATCTCATTAACCGATCTGAAACTACCTCGATAGATTATTCTTGAATCGAATGCTGTCTGAGATCATAATTTTTCATATACATATATATTTCTCGCATGGAGGGATCAGTTTTTATTGTTTTGAAAAAAAATTTTTATTTTTGATCTACGGGTGTGACAACCCCGCGTACTCCAGTCCCTGCTATTCACATACGAGTTAACGTGAGATATCACATACCACTGGCAATAGTAGTGAGATATCACTAGCCAAGGTGACATCTTAGGGGTAGTGGCGGATGAACTGTATTCAGTCAACGGTAACACCCTCAATCTTAGCTGTGAAATAATCCTTGATGATAGGACGCTATTGCTTCCTTGAAGAAACGAGCCTTCATATAACTATGTGTGGGCCTTAATCTTCAAGAAAGAATATGCAACCGGCTAGATTATTGGCAACTACAGTTTTGTTTTGTTTCAGCAAATTTTTGTAAACATTTGCAATTTACTTTTATTTTCTCTATTTTATCATAAAATATTGGCCTTTGTCATATTTTGTCAGTAATAGGATTTTTGGTTTAGCTACCCATTCTTTAACAAAAAATATAAAAAAACAAAAAAAAGAAAGATTTACATCCATCAACACCTCTGAACGTATGTTGTTGTGGGACCTTGGTCTTAAAAGGTTTTTTTGTGTTATTGTGACACATATTGTAATGCCTACTACACAACACATTTTATTAAAAACAAATATATATATGGCAAATTATTCTTATGTGGTCAGTTGACTGGATTTCAACTGGGATTGTTTCATTTTAAATGGGGGATGAAAATTGCTTTTTATGATGTCCAATAACACGCCTGGGGTAAAATGGTTTTAAGTGATAACGATAAACGATTATTGTGTATTTTAGTATCGAGCATAAAGTTGGCAGTGCTCTCTCGTACTGGCTGGATTCTTTTGTAAATATTCCTTCTGATTTCTGTCTCTTCCTCAGGGCTAGTAAACCACGATATCAAAGCTTGTTTAATCTGGGGTCCTCGAGTGTTAGGTCATCCACGAACATAATTCCACAAAACCATATCTGCATCACCTGACACATAATCGAAAATGTACTGATCTATTGTATCATAATGATAACCATTTCGATGCGCTAAGGTTTCAAATTGAAATATAAAATCGGTAAAGCTACATCTTTTTAAATTGGAACCATCAAAATTCAAATTCCTCCATTTTTGGAAACTTATCACCGTAATAACCTTGGTTCTGATTTTAGGCCGGCTGTAAAATGTGTTGCTCAGGAATCATTAGGTTATTAATTGTTAGGCATCCTCCTCCTTGAAAATATTGTTGCTTGAATTGACTTTACTGGTGATTAAGACTCATAACTTCCTTTTACCATCTGAAGTATCTTCTGATTAGAGTTCATTGTCCTACGACGGATAATATTAGAATTTGAAGAGGGAACGGACATATATATGGTTGTTATTTCAAGTCTTAATTGGCCGGGCCCAGATTCTCTAGGTGGAATTTATTCATATACAGTACATTTGTTAGGTGAAACGTTGGCTACCGAAAGTATGTCAGATTCAAAGTTTAAACTTTTGAGTACAAAATTTTGCTGTGTACAAATTTTTCCTACATGTGCTCCAGCATATTTCTTCCTTTTGTTTTCGTCGAAGTCACATCATGTATCCTGTATGTGTAAAATTTCGTTGTTATGGCGTGAAATCCTTAGGTATGGTTCCTGTGTACATGCCTGGTACTTGGTATCGTTATTTTACTAAGATTTACTATCGTTATTTTACTATTTTACTTTATTATACTAAAATTTGCAGCGATAATTCTCCGGTGTTGGCTTCATTACGATTAATTTTACGAACTAGAAATTCAACTCCTAATTCATTCGGGCTCATGCAGGTCAACATATTTAAAGTCTCCATCATAAAAATATTATAAACGAAGACGGATATCAAGCAAAATTATAAAGAAAACCAAAATTGGATAAAGATAAAAACTCAAAATTCGACTTAAATTCACTGTTGTTTGTTTCGACCTTAACTTTAAATAAAAGAACCGCAAGTAATGTTTCAAAAATAAAAATTAAACCAAAAAAAAAAAATAATCTAATAACGAAAAAAACAAGTTTTGTTAGACCTAAATAAATTTAATTTACTGCAAGAGTAGATAAAATCACTATCTAAATCAAAATGACATATTCAAACTGGTACAAATAAAAAAATCATCTAACTGTGAACCTCAACATACATAAGAAAAACAACAAAACCCGTTTAGATGCGACTTTCTCTGAAAATGAGGAGTGAAACTCCATAGATACTTTTTAAGGGCTGCCAATTATTTATTAAATTTCAATAACAAAGACTTTCTGATCATAAAAATATTATTTATGACTATAAGTTCCTGTTTCGGTTGTTTTCGGTACTTTAATTCCAATCATGCACGGGAGTGGGGGGTGGGTTGGGAGTGTTGGTTGGTCATGCTGTGCATGATCGGAATTAAAGTACCGAAAAACACCAAATGGTGCCGAAACAGAAACTTTTTAATAGGAAACCGCAAATCCAATTTTTGAACCACTACATTTGGCAGAAAATATGTTCAACATTGATTTTTTAACCTGTCGCAAGAAATATGTAACTTTTATCCTTCAATTAATCACAAACGAATACATTTAGTTAACATTATTATTAAATTATTATTTTACATTAAAAACATTGCCTGAATACATATCAGAGGATCATTGAAAAATAACAATATCTAAAACAAAACAAAAAAAAAACAGAGATCAAATAATAAATTGATGCTAAAATACTCAATGATTAAAAATAAAAAAAAAGCCAAAAATTTTAGCTAATACACTTTGATTGCAATCGAATTGAAATAAATAATCCACATCAAATTAGTATTTGAAAGGCAATTTTCTGTAGCAAGTCATCCTACGTCCCTTTTAAAAAAAATTGGAGAGTTAAATAATATAAATATATATACTCATATAATGTCTATTTGCTGACAATCTTTTTATATTGATGTCTGAAAGTGACGTAGAGGGGTTTGCTAAGAAAATCAAACGCGTGAAAATGTGTTGTCAAACTTAGTTTTTGGCCGTTTCTAGTGAGATTATGTTAATTAAAATTATTTATTTTTGTTTTTCGAACATCATGTGTTTCCTATACCATTTCACTTATCCGTTGATTAATTGGTCTAAAATTTTCCACACACATTGTACCTAAACAAAATTATTTAATTTTCCTTTAAATAATCTCTTTCTTTAACGATCAACCATAATAATCAACAATCCAACAAAAAAAAAAAAAACAAATCTGTTGGTGAAAATAATTAAGAAAAATAATCTAACGTTTGCAATTTAAATGTTAAAAGAACAAGTTAATTGTTTTAAAAATAAATTAAAAAACTTCAACGTAATAAATTATTCTAATTATTTTGTTTTTTTATTTTTAGATAATAAAATTAGTGGATAGAGGCGCATTATAAGGGCCCCTCTTATAGAGGGGCACCTCGGATGAACGTGAAATTCTTTTATTCTATTTTTGGATTAAGGTCAAATATTAATTAAGGTGAGAAAAGTTATGATTAATTGTTTATATTTATTTTGAAGCCAGAATATTTTTTATTTATTCACATTTTATTTTGCAATTTCAACTCAATATAAAATATAATTTATATGAATAAATGTTTTTATAAATAATGACAGCACACCACACCACACCACACAAAAAAATGTCATCGTTAATTAAAATTTATTTTTATGAGTTGACTTTTATGGTATACGTATGGCGATAGTTAACTGTAAGTGACAACAAACCGTGCCGCCTCTGACCGTCGAATAGATTTGAAATATTTCATGCAGTTTGTCTACAATCAGATCTGATGGAGACATATTCGATTCAGATAAACAGTGAACTAATGCAAAATTCACCACGAACATTTCTGGAATTTTATTGAAATTAATTAAAAAGTGATATTTGTTTGTTGCAAATGACTTTTGAAATGATCGTTGTTAATGCTCTATCAAGATCCCTACAAATAATTGAAAAAGTATTATTATTATTTATTTTAATACTCACGCGATCAATGTTGATACAGCGTTGACATCTTCTACTGTCTGCTACTAAAGACCCATTGCACCACACTGTAATAAAACATAAAAGATATTAACAATTTTATTATTTTAGTTTCATAATAAACAAATATTTTCCTACCTTAGTGAAATCATTCTGATTTGTTTACATTTTTAATGTCATTTTGACATTTTTGCCATTTCGATTAATTAAGTTCTAGTTCTCACCATGTAAGAAAATTTGGCGCATTTTATATCGAAAAGGCAGTTGTTTAGCACTAATTAGTGCAGTGTTCAACAACTGTAGCGCTGTGGTTAGTAAATACGTGTCATGTAATGGGTATTTAAAAAACTTTTTGTTCTAGAATTAGCTCTTATAGCGATTGGTCTTATAGCGATTGCTTTTATAGTGATTGCTCTTATAGTGATTAAACTTATAATTAAAATGTCATATTTTTGTTGGATAAAATAAGTTTTGTGAGTTGAAAATCAATGTGAATTGCCTTTAAAATAAAATTATTATAATATATATATATATATATATATATCAAAATTGGTAATAAATGTGATGGTAATGAACTTTAATTGTGTATATCTTGGAAGAAGAAAGTTATGCTGCTACATGTCGGCCATGTTGTGTTAAAATTTGATCCATGCCAAATTAGCTCCACGTTTTGAGCATCGTGTCCAGTAGTGTTAATTAGGCATTTTTCTACTGAATTATCATACAAATTGTAATATCGGACAACAATATTAATATTATTATAATTTCAGATGCTCTAAGCGTCAAGGTTTGCTTGTTAGATTGCAGTTTGCTTATTAGGCGACCATATTAATTCAACATTGTACCAACGCAGCTTAGCCTAATAGGCGTATTATATTACTGCAGTTTGCTTGTTAGGCGAATATATAATTCAACTTGTACCACCGCAGCTTAGCCTAATAGGCATATTATATTACTGCAGTTTGCTTGTTAGGCGAATATATAATTGAACGTTGTTTTCATCGCAGCTAAGCCTAATGAGCATATTATACTATTACAGTTTGCTTATTAGGCGACCATATTATTCAACATTGTACCAACGCAGCTTAGCCTAATAGGCATATTATATTACTGCAGGTTGCTTGTTAGGCGAATATATTATTCAACGTTGTTTTTCATCTCAGCTAAGCCTAATGAGCATATTATACTATTACAGTTTGCTTATTAGGCGACTATATTATGCAACAGTTTATCATCGCAGCTGAATCCAATAGGCACATTATATTATTGCAGTTTGCTTGTTAGTTAGCTTGTTCGGCGACTATATTAGTCAACAGTTTATCATCGCAGCTAAGCCTGACAGACATAATTAATTATTGCAGTTTGTCTATCAGGCAAAGTATATTAATCAACATTCATCATACAGTCCACTAATAATTCGTGGAGGCCGCTCCATTTTGGTCCTTCGAGCCGGATTTGGGAGCCCGGGGCCACCAGCATTCAGCAATTATATCAAAGGAAAATTATTAACTCAACGTTTTTTAACACCAGGTATTACTTATGATAGTTTTATATTCAATTTGTTAATTTAAATAGTTTATTGGTGACATTTTGTCATCATTTTTGTCGAAAATATTATTTTTTACATACATAAAATTAATGCCTTTTTCAATCACGACAATAATAATACTGTCGTTTATCTAATTCTTGACGTCGTCAATATATTTCTTACATACATAAATTTAATTGTTTTCCCGCATAAAGTACGGCAGTACTAATAGTGTCGGTTATCTAATTCTTGGCGTCGTCAATATATTTTTTACATACATTAATTTAATCATTTTTACTGATCAAGTGCGACGAAATAATAGTGTCGTTTAGCTAGTTCTTGGCGTCGTTGGGTTCATCTTTGCCAATTACATTGAAGTTACCGTAAGCGCTACTCACAGCTGTTTTCGTTGCGAAATTATTACACAAAATTATCATCAGTTATATATTTCAGTTATGTGCCAGTAGTCTGGACGCTTATCAATTATTAATTTATTACCTTGGTATTATTGAGTGGTCCACTACTCGGTTTGTCCATTTGGCGAGTCCTTCGGACTCGTTCTTGAATCAATTGGGGTTCAGCTCGTGCCTTTGTTGCGCGCTATTTAATTTTACTACATTACCATAAATAAACATGGCAGATCAAGGAAAACTCGAACCATTGAAAAAGAAACGAGCTGCTTTCAAGGGTCAAATTACGAATTTTAAAACTCGTCTCTCGACTATATCTTCTATTGGTGCTCTCGAGTCCCTTCTACATAGAATTCAATCAATCTATGAGAAGTATGACAATGTTCAATCCCAATTGGAAGCATTCGATGATGCAAGCATACCCGATCGCAATGTTTTTGACGATGACTATCTTAATTTAGAGGCTCTTGTGAGAGACAAAATTCACGATGCCAAAAAGGCTGAAGAGGGTCTGGCATCGACGTCATTCCATAACACATCTGTTCATGAACCATCCCCTAATACTTCGATGACCATGGGAATCAAATTGCCAGAGATTATTCTACCGTCGTTCAACGGCGCGGAATCAGATTGGTTAGCGTTTCGCGATGTATTTGTTGATTTGATCCACTCGAAACCTCTAGATTCCACAATTAAGTTTTTATATTTGGTTTCTTGCGTTCGCACTGGGGCAGCTTACACACACATCGAAAGTATTCCTGTCACTGCTTCAAATTATGAATTAGCCTGGACATCGTTGTGCGATCAATATAATAATGAAACATCCATTCAAAGACTTCACATGCGTGAATTATACGATATAAGACCTTCTCAGGAGAATTCCCCTAAATCACTCCAGCTATTTGTAGACAAAGTCGTCAAGCATGTAGGTGCTTTGAAATCACTAAAGATCAACATAGACGATTGGAATTTGTTGCTGGTTCATCATTTGACACAGCGCCTCGACACGTCATCACGAATTTTCATCGTCAAGAGCACCAAGCAAAATGTGATCATGTCATTGACTGAACTAATCGATCTTCTTAGATCACGCATCAGAGTACTTCATGCTCTTGCCACTAATTCAACTCAACAGTTAAACCGAACCACTAAAGTGCATAAATCACTATCCTTCAACGCCGCAAGTGCACCTTCAACGCCAACAAGTCAGGTCCAGTGCGAATATTGTCTAGGGCCTCGCACGCTACCGCATTGTTTAAAGTTTTCTGGTGAGCAGATGACTCCTAGATCAAGATTTCTTTTTGTCAAGAACCGCCGTCTATGTGGTAACTGTTTTTCATATCGACATTTGACCAGTCGATGTAATCAACCTCCGTGCAGTAAATGCTCACAAAAACACAATACATTATTGCACTTCCAAGATGTCAGTCCGTCCGTTATCACACCAGTTGCTGAGAGAAGGTCTGATCAACAACCAGGACTCATTTGTGATACACCACCATCAACTAACGATCACACTCCTGATGATGGTACTTACTTAGCATCCAGCGTAACCAACTGTTCTGCCTTAAATGCATCAGAAAGGTATCAAGATGTAATACTCATTGGGACAGCACTTGTACATGTCTCTGTGAATAATGGGGTAAGATTATTGTGTAGAACGCTACTAGACAGTGGGTCAACATTAAACTTCGTCACCGAACGAACTTGCAAATTGCTTCGAGCTCGCCGTTTTCATACGACCAAAACCATTACTGGCATTGGGGCCTTTGAAATGCAAATTAAAGACAAAATATACCTGACGATTTCTTCACGAGTCTCCAACTATTCAGTCAACCTCAAATTTTATGTTCTGCCAATAATTACTCCCGAACTTCCCTCCATGCACATCGACTTTTCATCAGACTGCTTACCCAATGACATCATCTTAGCGGATCCACTTTTTAATATGACTGGTCGAATCGATCTACTCTTGGGTGCAGAAGTATACCAGCAATTGTTCAGGGGTCAATCAATTAAGCTAAATGCTAATCTACCACCGTTATATGATTCAGAGTTTGGATATGTCATTTGTGGGAAACTAAAAAATAAAATTCTTCTTAAGGACAGCAATCAATCACATGTAGCATTGTGCAGTATTCACACATTGGATGCTCAAATAAAACGGTTTTGGGAACTCGAGACTGTTCCAGTCAAGCCGGTATGGTCAAAGGAGGAAACCGACTGTGAAGAACACTACAAAGCTCATGTTTCTAGATCAACTGAAGGACGATACGTAGTTGGACTTCCCACAAAACCGAACTTAAACTTTTTGGGGTCATCCTATTTCTCTGCTCTTCGTCAGTTCCAATCACTGGAGAAGCGTCTTCACGGAAACGACGAGCTACGCGAACAATACGGCACATTTATGAGAGAGTACAAGGATCTAGCTCATATGACACGTGTTGGTCATGTTAACACTACCAGCGGTTACTATCTTCCTCACCATTATGTCTTGAAGGCAAAAAGTTCTACTACCAAATTACGAGTAGTGTTCAATGCATCCGCTAAGTCATCGTCTAACATCTCATTGAATGACTGTCTCATGGTTGGTCCCACCATTCAACAGGATTTGATATCTATAGTCTTTCGTTTTTGCAAGCATACCATTGCGTTCTGTGCCGATATTACAAAAATGTACCGACAAATCATGGTTCAACAAAGCGATCAATATCTGCAGAGGATTCTTTGGCGTGATGACCCATCAGAAAACTTACAAATCTACAATTTGAGTACCGTTACATATGGAACAGCGTGTGCACCTTTTTTGGCCACTCGAACCCTTAAACAACTTGCTGAAGACGAGCATACTAAGTTTCCCTCTGCCACTCGAGTATTACAGCAAGACTTTTATGTGGATGATGTTCTGACTGGCGCACCCACCATCGAAGAAGCTGCTACTTTAAAAAAGGACTTAATTGAATTGTTGCAATCTGGAGGTTTTGAATTACGCAAATTCATATCCAACTCTAAACAACTGTCATCTGATGACCAAGAACATTCCTCAGTGAATTTGGTACTGGGATTGCTATGGAACACCGATACTGATGTTTTTGAACTTCAATTTAACAAATTTCCTTCATCAGGTTGTACCAAACGAATTGTGTTGTCACAGATTTGCCAGCTTTTCGATCCACTAGGAATTTGTGCCCCTATAGTCCTCACCGCAAAATTGGTTATGCAGAAGATATGGATGCTTCAAGACGTAAACTGGGATGATCCTTTACCATACAACATAGTTCAGCTTTGGAATCAGTTCAAAGAAGAACTGTATAACTTGAATCGTGTATCCGTCCCTCGTTCAATCTCTTCATCTTATGGAAGAACATCTGAGCTCCATGCATTCTGTGATGCGTCAGAGAAAGCGTATGGCTGTGTAATTTATACACGCACCTTATCTCTAGCGAATGTTTACCAAGTCACACTATTGTGTTCAAAGTCTCGAGTTGCCCCATTAAAAAGAGAAACTATTCCTCGATTGGAGCTTTGTGCCGCTGTCCTACTATCAGAGTTGGTGAGTAAGGTTCTAAACGTAATGCAATTAACCTTCGATTCCGTACACCTTTGGACAGATTCTAAGGTTACACTCTTCCGAATCAGATCTGAACCATATAAGTTTACTACTTTTGTAGCTAACAGATTAACTAAAATAAATGAATTAACAGCAACCAAGGATTGGCATTATGTACCTACCTTACATAATCCTGCAGATATGGTGTCACGTGGATTGATGCCGTCACAATTATCATCAGCAGAGCTTTGGTGGAACGGTCCAGAATTTTTAAAACTCGACTCGTCGTCTTGGCCAAATTTATCAGAATTACAGTATTCACAAGAAATAACAACTCTTGAACTGCGAAAATTACCAGATTTAGTCCTTGTTCAAACGTCTAGTGATAGTGACAGCATTTTTAGTCGTTTCAGTTGCTTACAACGTCTACTTCGAGTAGTTGCCTTTATGTATCGGTTTATCAACAACAGCAAATCTCAAGCGAAACGTATGAGTGCGATATCTCAACAGTTGCAACTTGAAGAAATCAATGAAGTTTTTAAGATCTTAGTTCGGCTGGTTCAGCAACAACATTTCCCAGAAGACCTAAAATCTCTTCGTAAAGGCCTTCAGTTAGCTCCCAAAAGTGATCTGCTAGTTCTAGCCCCTTTTATCGATGACAATGGAATCTTAAGAGTTGGTGGTCGTCTCACTCATGCAACGATTACTGAAGAACACAAACATCCGATGTTGCTACCTCGACTCCATCCATTTTCTGTTTTGATAGCGAGACATGAACATGTCAAGCAGTTCCATGCCGGTCCACAAGCCTTGCTGTATACCTTACGACAATCTTACTGGATCATAGGAGCTCGTAGCTTGTGTAGAAAGATCGTTCATTCGTGTGTGCGATGCTTTCGCGTCAAACCTTTAATTAGGAATCAAATCATGGGTGATCTCCCGATTGATCGCGTAACTAAAGTTACACGACCCTTCACCGTTGTAGGTATCGATTTCTGTGGACCATTCTTCTTCACTCAAACGACAAGATCAAAGCTAAAAAATAAGTGTTATTGCTGCCTATTTGTTTGTTTTACCACTAA
The DNA here is from genome assembly GCA_963693315.1 of Diogma glabrata. Classification (NCBI taxonomy): domain Eukaryota; kingdom Metazoa; phylum Arthropoda; class Insecta; order Diptera; family Cylindrotomidae; genus Diogma; species Diogma glabrata. Next base: position 60,880 of record CAVNZG010000286.1, read on the forward strand.
GGCCGTTCACATGGACATTGTCTCCGACGCGTCAACTAATGCATTTATCGCCTGTTTAAAGCGGTTTGTGTCACGCCGTGGACTTTGTTCCAAAATCTATTCGGACAATGCTACAAACTTTATAGGTGCTCGAAACGAACTTCAACAGCTAAAGGAACTTTTTCTATCTCAAAATTTCCAAACGTCCGTTGCGCAGTTGTGTCACGCCCACAATATAGATTGGAAGACCATTCCTCCTCGGTCACCGCATTTTGGTGGACTTTGGGAGTCCGCCATCAAAAGCGCTAAGAGTTTGTTTAAACGGAGTGTTGGTAATGCAATATGCACTCTAGAAGAGTTGTTTACTCTTACTACTCAAATAGAAGCGTGCCTGAATTCTCGCCCGTTGACACCCATGTCCAGTGATCCCTCCGACCTCTCAGTATTATCGCCAGGCCACTTTCTAATCGGAGCACCTCTAACTGCGGTACCAGAACCATTATTGCTCGATTTAAACATTAATCGTTTGTCCCGATTTCAGAAAATTCAGTTTATGTTACAACATTTTTGGAATCGATGGCAAAGAGAATACTTATCTGAACTTCAAAGACGTACTAAATGGCAACGTGGAGGTTTTCACGTTCAAATAGGTGATTTGGTATTACTGCATGACCAGAACCTTCCTCCGTTACAGTGGGCTCTAGGTCGTATAACTGCATTACATCCAGGATCTGATGGCATCACTCGTGTAGTCTCAGTTAAGACTGCTACGTCAGTTATTAAACGAGCGATTAATTTGATAAGTCTTCTTCCTATGGAAACTTCACCATGATGGAATTTTGACATTGTTTATGACGTTATTCCTCCTTTGTTTACAAAGGTGCAATAAAATCACAATTCGTCAAGCTATGTAATAACTCTCCTATAGAGTTTATTAACTGAAATGTTGCCTCAGATAATTGATTTGAAGCATACTAAAACTTATGCCTTGACTTCGTCGAGCTATGTCCACACAGTATAAAATAATACCAGCTGTGTTTACTATTGGGTTTATTTTATTATAATTACCCTAAACCTAAAGTTCATTCTTATGTCCTTAAGCTATGTACAGTCGATTTCATTGAAATTCATGCTACTGAAGGGTAGAGTATACAACACGACTCCCCTTAAACTAAACCACAATTTGTCAAGCTATGATCTGCGAGCTACTATAGTCGCATTACAGAAGAGACAGCAACATTTACACTCGTCTCTTGAACTAAATTACACCTGCAAACCAGTTATCGAGGTGGACTATATGTCCAACTCTTCACATTATGGGAGCAGCGTATAATCTCCACTTTTTCATATTCCGTGGATAGAACATCACTATCTTGGTCTTTAAACCGATTACGATTCCTTGATACCAGGCCTGAGTGAAGAGTCTACTTCGTTGATTTGACCAACATTTACTAGTATATTGAACTATGAGAAGATAAATTAATTCTTAATCATATGTCCAACAGGTTACATTCATGTGTTTGATAAGTTTTTTCGTCACAGAGTGTGTCTACTAGCTCGTTATCGTCGTACAGTCGTTATATCATCTCAAATCAAGCTTATGCTGCAGTTCTTGTTATCGGATCATTGTTATAAATGCCAGATAAAGATCCACATACACACGTATATTATCTTTTAAGGAACACCAGTTCTTCGCTGATGACCGTATCATAAATTTCATATCGCTTATTAATGCAGTGAGTTGAATAGTCATCGTAATTATAAATGGAACGTCTAATTATTTTTTCATCTTCCAAGTTGGTCATCAGCATTACATCGTATATCATTTATTATATATCTTCAGGTTCCATAGTAATAATCGATATCACTATTGGAACAATTAATATTATATCTTCGGGTTCCATAGTAATAATCGATATCACTATTGGAACAATTAATATTACTTCTTCGGTTTCCTTAATGGTTAATTTATCACTATTGGAACAATCAATATTATATCTTCGGTTTCCTTAGTGGTCAAATTATCACCATCGGAACAATTAATAGTACGTCTTCGGCTTCCTTAATGGTAAAATTACCACCATCGGAACAATTAATAGTATGTCTTCGGCTTCCTTAATGGTAAAATTACCACCATCGGAACAATTAATAGTATGTCGTCGGTTTCCTTAATGGTCAAATTATCACCATCGGAACAATTAATAATATGTCTTCGGTTTCCATAGTGATCAAATATCACTATTGGAACAATTTATATTACTTCTTCGGTTTCCTTAGTGGTTAAATTACCACTATTGGAACAATTAATAGTACGTCTTCGGTTTCCCCTAATGGTCAATTTAGTACTACTGCAATATTTAATTTATATCATCGGTTTTCCATAGTAGTCTTGGAACACATCAATCTTAAGGTCACACCTTACATATGGTCATACCTTTGTGATCGATTAATGCCCTCGTCAATTTCATTAAGTCATAGATTAGCGTAGAACAACAGTTAAATCTGACATCCGTTATCAGATTAATTAGTTCCAATTAATTTTTCGCTTCATATTTCTTACCATCTAACTGTACAACAGTTCACCACCCTCAGTTATTAAGGTCACTGTTCATTGGCCCATCATAGTTGTGATTCATCATAGTTTCCATTCCTGTAAGAAATTGCATTGATGCACTCATTGACGCCAAGAACAAACGATATTTCGCCTCATGTACTGAGTCAGATAACTTACCTACACCATATTTATAATTCTCTCCATCATACAAAAGAGTAAAAGAAAATATTTTCATAAAAATTAATTTAGCTTTATTGCACTAATAAATATGTAGTTAATTAATAGTATTACATAAGTACAATTGTCTGAAATTGAATTAAATCTACCTTACAATTAAAGTAAATCTTACATTGAATTAAATCTAACTTACAATTAAATAAAATCTTACATAGAATTAAATCTTACACTTACAATCGAATTAAATCTTACATAACAATTAATTATAATTATTTAAAATATGTTGTTATTTATTGCAAATGAATTACAATTTTCGAAATATGATTGAATTTAAATTTACCATAATAACCAATACTGGATGGTCATTTTGTACGCTTATCTCATAAATGATAAGAAAAGAGATAAAATCAAAAATATTTAAAAATTGTCTTTGATTGATTGTTTTTTTTTGCGATGAACTATTCCCAGAAATGTTCATTTGTGTGAATAACCGACAATATATATTTGCCTTGCTTTCACTATATAGTTAAATGTCAAATAATTTATCAGTTGTTTAGTAATAATTGTTTGACAACATCAAAATTTTAGATTTTTTTTGTAAATAAAAATTGAATTATTTTTACCAATTTTTTTAAAAAATTAAATATTTGATAAATTTATTTGTGAAAAGTGAATCCAAATTTGATGATTCCTACAAAGTGCTTATTAAAATTTAATTATTTATAAATTGATTTGTGGAAATTAAAAGTGGATAAAAATTTAATTATTTTTACTTAGTTTTTATTAAAATGGAAGTTTTTGTAATGTCAAAATACAAAATTTATTTTAATGAAAATTAAAAATAATATGATTATTAGTTCTTTGGACGAAATAATATAAAATTGTTTTTAATCGTTGTAGTCCAAACGTTGTAGTTTGGACTACAACGATTAAAATTAAAAATGTTCTCTATTATTTCTAATTTTTTATTATTTATAGTTCTTATTACAAAAACATTTTAAAAACATTAGTGTTGAATTGAACGAATTTAGTGAACGAATTAGTGTTGTGTATATTTACATAAAAAGAGTGATTGGTATTTGGTATAAAATATTGGTATGTTTCATTCAAATATTTAGTTTTATTTTGCTTGCGCCTTGCACGCAGTGTTGGTTTGTTTCAAATACTTTTGTTTTAAACACTGTTTAAAACAGTGTTTAAAACAAGTATTTAAAAAAAACAATGTTTTATACAAACATTGATTTTATTAATTATAGTAATGTTACTTATATGGTATCTAATACAACTGTCGTGTTTTATCGTTTTTAATACATTTGCACCTTAAACGTCAATAAAATGTTAAAAATAATTAAAAGCAATGAACGCAAATCGTAATGAACGCAAATCTTTTTTTTTAAAGAAGGAATACACATAGACTTATATGAAAGCTCGATTCTTCGAGCCAGCAATAACGTGCCATCATCAAGGAATACTTCATAGATAAAATTTATGGTTGGCTACCTAGTGATATCTCACAGCTATTGCCAGTCAATGCTAGCCAAAATATTTTTAAAAAATTGATGCAGGATTTGTTATTCGATTACCGACAGACGTTCGATGGAGAAGCAATTACAATTCGTTTAATTGCTAAATAAAAAAGTGGTTGATATGTGCCATTGCTGTGGATCAAAAAGGGACATCCCGTCTTTGAAAATTAAATTAAAGATTCGGTACGAGATCTGTAAAATTCATAACGTATTTCATATCATTGATATATCAACATTTTTTACCATATGCTTTACATAGACTTGATAAAATAGGCTGAGGACCTTTAACAAATTTTAAAACCATTCGCAAATGCTTTTGAAAATTGAACGGAACAGCACCTCTGTATGATCGAACGTCAGTTACACTTGTAGAGTGTCCTTAGAGACTATGACATGATCAATTTGATTTTCAGTTCTTTCGAATTTTGATTACCACGTCGCTTTGATTCTCTTGTGAGGGAAGAAAGTGCTGGAAATAACTATTACTATCTTTGACAGTTTGACACAGTTACATTACATTGCTATGTTGTTATGTTTGAATTGAATTACACTTGTTAATGAAAATTTCATTATTTTAGAGCGAAGAATATAAATGTGGCATCATTTTCAGTGAAGAAAATTTTGTTACTCACTAAAATTTTCAATTTTTTTTTAAATTATGTGTCAAATTAACTCTCTTGCGTGCAACATTTTTCGCGAGGGATTTTTGTAGAAAATTATCTTACTCTGAATGGCGGGCCATTGCCTCTTTAGATTTCATTTTATTTGGATTAAATTTCGAAATAAACTAATTTGTATTTTGTGTGACATCTCAACGTCAGCCGGAATTGAACGGGTTTTCACTAAATTTGGTATGGTACATTCGAAACAACAAAACCGATTGGGTACGGCAAAAGCTGGCCAACTAATGTTTTATTAATCAACCATTAAATCAAATAGTTTGTAATACTTATATGAAAACTATGATGACGATAATTAGTTTTGAGTTTTTTTTGTATACAAATATATATTATATTGCTATATAAAATGTATTGCTTTTAAATTAAAAATCGGAGATACATAGGTCGCAGAGTTCTTATCATAAACTAAATTTCTTATGTTTACGTTAAGACAAACATGCCATTAGATTAGATTCAGGGATAAAATCATCTTATGACAACTATTTGAGTAACTACTGAGAATATTCAAGAAATCTTAAAAGTGATTCTTAAGAAGCACCACAACATTTTGAGAATCTTTACGAATATCTTGAGAATTTTTAAATAATTTTAAGAATATTTGGACGTACAGAGTATCTTCAGATAATCTAGAGAATCATGAGAATCTTTGTTGTATAATACATATTAAAAACAAAAAAAATGTAAACAATAAATTATTAAAAAAATACTGTTTTAACCAACACTTCTTGCAAGTGATGTTTATATTTGCCTTAGAATTATTTTAACAACATTGGCAAACTTTTTTTTAAAAATACTATTCATAACAAAATCAGTAAAACGATGATTGTTTTGATTTAAATTTAATCCAATATTTCTGTTTAATAATTTCTAATTTTATGTGCCTATAGATCATGGATTCAATCGTTCCACAGCTTCTAGCGGACTATTGGAATGCCCAAAGAAGAGAAAATAAGCGTCAGAGGGCAAAAATGAATCCCTTTGAGATGAAGGAAGAACATTTTAGAAGCTTATTCAGATTCCCTCCAGCTTTGGCTATAAAGCTAATCGAGGAACTGGAAATTTTTGCCCATCAACAAGATCCACCTGTCATTGTAAATCAAAGAGCGACCAGGATTCCTTTTCACATTAAATGCTTGGTGGCATTTAACTTTTATGCAACAGGTTCATACCAAAACCAAATCAAATGTATTGGACACATGTCACAGACGAGTATAAGCAAATGCATACACGAAGTAAGCAACCTTTTGGATTTGCTGGCGTCGAAATACATAGTATTTCCAGAAACCGAAGAGGAAAGATGTCGGATAGCAAGTGAATTTGCAAAAAAAGGAATACCTGGCATAATAGGACTAATAGATGGCACACACATTGCTGTAGCTGGTCTTAAAAAAGACATTGAAATGGCGTACGTAAATCGTAAAGGTGTTCACAGCATCAATACATTAATTGCTGTAAATGACAGAAACCTTATTACGTACATAAATGCTCGTTTTCCAGGGTCTTGTCATGACAGTTTCATTTTTGGATCTAGTCTACTTTTAGCTATGTTTGAAGATGAATATACTAGTCATGATGATCAGAAGTATTGGCTTTTGGGTGATCAAGGCTTCGCTTTAATGCCTTTTCTTCTAACAATATGCGATGGGAATTTAACATCACAGCAAGAACTTTATAACAGATATCATAAAATAATCCGAAGCCAAGTTGAACGGGCGATCGGAATGTTCAAAAACAGGTTTCGTTGTATTTTGGGGGAGAGGAAACTTCGCTACAATCCAGTCAAATGCTGCAAAATAATTAACGCTGTAGCAGTTTGTCACAATTTTTTAATAATCAATAATTATGAGGATGAATTTTCTACGGGTGCTGACGCTAACGAAATGCCTGCTCAATTAACAACAACAGTTACAAATGCACGCAGATCAAACAGAAACAACTCTTATTTGGCAGACGGTCGTTTGACTCGGGATAGAGTTATTAATTTATTACATTAATAACTTTTATACTTTATAAAAATAATATTAAAACATTTCCGATAAATAGCAGTCTAATGACAGTTGAGATTTCAACTTAAATAAATAGAGTGATGATCATGTTTCAACTTCCAAATATCATCGCATTGGTGGCGTTGTGGAAAGCGTGTATGCCAAAGGATTTTAGGACATAAGAACATTCTGACACTGACGTAAGGACATTCTGACACTGATGAGGTTATGAGTTCGAATCCCAACCGAAACACGTAACAGAGAAAAACATAGTTTGTTTCTGATTTATTTCCAACAATTACTTTAAATTGAAAAAAATCAAATTATTTCCTTAATTACTCGAGTTTAATTGATCACAAAAATCCCGAATAATTAAAATTCCCCAAAATGTTGTCTAATACGCAAGCGCATATTTGACAATAATTGACCAAGTGTCGCTCATTGATTTCGCATTGGTTGGAAGCAATCAATAATGACTATACACTCGTAACTTAGAATGTTGACTATAATAAACATATTGCACATTCTATAAATTCACACAATAGTACTGTCTAGAAATTTAAATTTAAAAGATAGATAGGAGTCTAATGACAGTAGAGAATTCAACTTAAGTAAATAGAGCGAGGATGAAGTTTCAACTTCAAAATATCATCGCTTTGATGGCGAATTGGATAGCGTGTATACCAAAGGATTTGAACTCATTTTGGCACTGATGAGGTTGAGTTCGAATCCCTACCGAAACACGTAAAAATAAAAACAGTTTTTTTCTGATTTATTTCCAACTATGCCTTTGAATTGAAAAATTTTCAATTGTTTCCTTATTAACTTGAGTTTAATTGCTCACAAAAATCCCGAGTTATAATAGTTATAATAGTACAAAAGTTATTTGTAGTACACTGGAAATCGGTGCCAAGCAATAGAAATATTATTAGTTTTTTTGTCTTTGGGGCACATGTCTGAACTCAGTTCAAGTTATTCATTTTCAATTTATTTATTTTTTCATTTCCAGTGCAATCATAAAAGCAAATGTCGACTAAGAAAGCGTTTTTGAAGTGATAATTTGAAATCCTGGCAACCATTTATCGATGACAATCTAGTAAATATGGTTTGTCGATTTATTTAAAAAAACAAAAATAATAAACTAAAACCATCCAAATTTATTAAGCGGTTTTGAAGAAATAAAAACCTACAATGAAACACAGAACCTTCTTCTTTTAAGAGGTTGTTAAAAAATATATATGAAATTAACTAAATAAAGAATTAAGCACTATTATATCTAAGTATATATATAATAGAAACAATCGATATCAGAAAATTATCAACGATAATCAAATTTGGAGAAAATTAATTTTAAGCAGAATTTGTAAATATATTTAAAACTTTGTTTAAAAAAAAAATTAAAAATATAAATTAAATATACAATCCTTTATTTATTGTATAATACAAATTTATAAGTATATACAAAAATTTTCTAGATTATTTTACTATAAAAAACAAACATAAAGTAGATAAATGGATAATAAAGTTAAGTTAACATACATAAATTTTACAAAAAAATAATAAATAGTTGAATAGTAATAATAATAATTTAATAAAAGTAAATTTAAGACATATATATTACATCAAATCTAATAATAGGAGTTTCAATATAAATAGATTTCAAAAACTTATTTGCAATAATTGTAATTTTTATTAAAAATTTAATAAATAATATATATAAATTATTTGATTATATTTCATTTTAAAACTATTTGTGTAATCCATAATCCAGACATCTGTAAAAAAAAATTGAAATAACTTATTTGGAGACACATCCACCTGAAAAAAAAAATTAATATTTTCAATGCATTAAGAACCAAAACGGGCCTATGATCATATTTGTTTAACATTTAAATAATTGCTATTGCTATTGCATATCAATACCAGTTGATGATCTCACAGAGATTGAAACTATAGTAGTATAATAATAAATGATATATAATAAATAAAATTTATTTTATTTCTTATTTTCGTGTGAATAATATAAGGTGTATGCAGAAAAAACAAACATTTTGATAATATGGATTATTCACGTCACTCCAACGAAGAATTTTTTCAAATTTAAATAATCAATTATAAATTTTGTCGTCCTGAAAAGAACGGTTTTAATATAAAAAAAAATTAACGGAGGGCTTGGGTTTAAAGGGGGTTGGAAGGGAATGGATAGGAAAGGGATTACAGGAAACTTAGTTAGGAAAAGGATTTGACCTAGACAAAGCCATAACTTCGGCATGCTGCTGTCGGAGTAATTCATTTTGCTTGTCGAACTGCTCTTTAATGTGCCGTCTGGTTGACTCAGCCTCGCTTTTCAAGGTATCTTTAATTTCACGAAGCAACCGTGAATTAATCCGCTGTAATTCTATAGCTTCTTGCGAGGTTTTATTTAAAGACGACCTATATAGATTTCTAGGACGACGTGATGTTCTTTGGGGCGAAGGTTCCTCAACTTCAGAAGAAGATATTTCTGATGAAACGGGCGTTAGTGTTGCTTGTACGACCGTTTGTACTAGAGCCTTAAATAAATAATTTATGTTAATATAAACATACTTGCGTTATATGAAATTAAAAAAAAAACATACTTCATGTTGCGATGGTCCAGGAATCTGACTTAAAATGGAATGATCCACATCAAATGAATAAGTAAGATGGCCGGATGTTCCGGGCATCAAAGGACTTTGGTCATTCTCGGATTCATCAAATTGTGGAACCCTTGCCCTTGTTAAATTTGATAAGCTGGATGGTAAAGTTGTTCTACTCTAAAAAAAGAAATTTTGTAAAATTATTAAATTACTCAACTGTTGATATGTTTACTGTATATCCTCTCTCGTGTGCGAAGCAGCCATCTAGCTGGTTCTCCGAAATAACACTGACCAACCTTTCTTCCCAAGATTCGAGATCACATGGAGTCGCTTCACCACCCCCAGTTCTATTTGCGTCCCTCCTTATACCTTGGATTTTATTTTTAACAGCACCACGTATATCAGAAAATGACTAAAATTTTAAAGAAAGTAAATTAGCAAGTTCGATAAATTTTAATTGTTAGTTACCTTTTGCCACTCAGTCACATTCTTATTAGCTCCATCCATTGCATTGAGGTCAACAATTAATTCATTCCAAAAACGATCTTTGGATTTTTTGCCGTTCGGCGTCTGGAACTTCCCTGCTGCAAGCGAGTAGTTGGAGAGTACTCGTTCCACTAATTCTATTTTTTGATTACGCGTGATTCTCCGACGCAATAATATATTATCCGAACTCTAAAGAAAGCAAAGAATATTTAAGCTACTGCACATTATCATACAGCAATAACCAGTTTGCACAATCAAACCTGTTGGAATACAATCAACCACCTGAGGTAACTGTAAACTGTAGAAATGTAAATTCGAAACTATCTAAGGATAGTGATATACAAACGTAGTACTTTCAATAACTTGTATATCATAGTCCCTAATTAAAACCAATGACGGTCATTCCTAACAAAAATGATTTAATATATCAATAAAAGGAAAAAATTAAATTTAACTAAAATATACAAATTATGCATCAAACCATTTTGTTAATTACTTAAAAATTCAAAAAAGCATTAAAAATATTCCGCTATAAAAAATCTAATTCAAATTAAATAAAAAAATAAAGCATCAAATTATTTTGCTGTTTATAAACAAAAAAAACCGTTAAAACTATTTCGTTAAATACATTTTACTTATTACAAAACATATAAATTATATTTCAAAGATACATACCATTTTTCTTATTTAACACAGAAGTTTATTAATTTCAAAAATAAAACAAGTTGTCAGTTTTGAAAAATAACACCAATTAAAATTTTATCATTAAACATTTTTAGATTACCTCAACATAAAAAATAAATCAAATTAATGTCACGTGACTTAATGATTCGGATGAATAAACCGTCTTTCGCTTATCCAAAAAATATTGTTTATCATTTTGACAATTCGGTAATTTTGAATTAAATTTGCATTTAATTTGAATTTAATTTGCATGTCAATGATTTTCATAACATAAATTTATTAATTTTATTTAAAATAATATTTCAATTTCTTGTATTTATTTGTCAAAATTGTATTTTTAGTTATATTAAATTCTGTTGAAAGAATTAACTAAAAAGTTTTATTTAACTCAAAGAAAATTTTATTTGAGTAAAAATAAAAATATAACCAAAAATCAACAAAAATATATACATATATATATATTGTTTCTAATATTATATTAAACATTTTTAAATTATTCTAATTTTATATTAAAAAATAACAACAAGAAATTATATCCAAAACTATTTCTTGACTATTAAAAAGTTCTTTATAATCATTTTTCGAAACTATAATTCAAAAAACATCAAACAAAATTTATGTCATGAACAATTTGTACGTGACAAAATATTTAAAATAATTTAAAATAGTCATAGTCTTATGTCAAAATCGTATTGCTTTTTTCCTCAAAAATTCATTTCATTTCCAATGAATTCATCATAAGGGGAAATTTGAGTATGGGTATGTAGAGTTTTTTTTATATTTCTACAATTCTACAAAATCGATAAAATATGTGATAAAGTAAGAGAGATAAGCGTACAAAATGACCACCCTGTTGGAGATAAATTAGTTTTAGTCTTTTTTATTAATTACATTAGACATTAGACATTAGATAACTCTTAGTTCTTAATGATGGAACAAAATATATTCAGATCACACTTAAGAATATTAGAATTTTAAGTCATATTTTATTTGTAATGATAGGTAACCAGCTTCACTGGAGGAACAATGTTGTTAAAGTTCCTTTAACGGCGGGAGGAAATGTTAATGCTCTATCAAGATCCCTACAAATAATTGAAAAAGTATTATTATTATTTATTTTAATACTCACGCGATCAATGTTGATACAGCGTTGACATCTTCTACTGTCTGCTACTAAAGACCCATTGCACCACACTGTAATAAAACATAAAAGATATTAACAATTTTATTATTTTAGTTTCATAATAAACAAATATTTTCCTACCTTAGTGAAATCATTCTGATTTGTTTACATTTTTAATGTCATTTTGACATTTTTGCCATTTCGATTAATTAAGTTCTAGTTCTCACCATGTAAGAAAATTTGGCGCATTTTATATCGAAAAGGCAGTTGTTTAGCACTAATTAGTGCAGTGTTCAACAACTGTAGCGCTGTGGTTAGTAAATACGTGTCATGTAATGGGTATTTAAAAAACTTTTTGTTCTAGAATTAGCTCTTATAGCGATTGGTCTTATAGCGATTGCTTTTATAGTGATTGCTCTTATAGTGATTAAACTTATAATTAAAATGTCATATTTTTGTTGGATAAAATAAGTTTTGTGAGTTGAAAATCAATGTGAATTGCCTTTAAAATAAAATTATTATAATATATATATATATATATATCAAAATTGGTAATAAATGTGATGGTAATGAACTTTAATTGTGTATATCTTGGAAGAAGAAAGTTATGCTGCTACATGTCGGCCATGTTGTGTTAAAATTTGATCCATGCCAAAGTAGCTCCACGTTTTGAGCATCGTGTCCAGTAGTGTTAATTAGGCATTTTTCTACTGAATTATCATACAAATTGTAATATCGGACAACAATATTAATATTATTATAATTTCAGATGCTCTAAGCGTCAAGGTTTGCTTGTTATATTGCAGTTTGCTTATTAGGCGACCATATTAATTCAACATTGTACCAACGCAGCTTAGCCTAATAGGCGTATTATATTACTGCAGTTTGCTTGTTAGGCGAATATATAATTCAACTTGTACCACCGCAGCTTAGCCTAATAGGCATATTATATTACTGCAGTTTGCTTGTTAGGCGAATATATAATTGAACGTTGTTTTCATCGCAGCTAAGCCTAATGAGCATATTATACTATTACAGTTTGCTTATTAGGCGACCATATTATTCAACATTGTACCAACGCAGCTTAGCCTAATAGGCATATTATATTACTGCAGGTTGCTTGTTAGGCGAATATATTATTCAACGTTGTTTTTCATCTCAGCTAAGCCTAATGAGCATATTATACTATTACAGTTTGCTTATTAGGCGACTATATTATGCAACAGTTTATCATCGCAGCTGAATCCAATAGGCACATTATATTATTGCAGTTTGCTTGTTAGTTAGCTTGTTCGGCGACTATATTAGTCAACAGTTTATCATCGCAGCTAAGCCTGACAGACATAATTAATTATTGCAGTTTGTCTATCAGGCAAAGTATATTAATCAACATTCATCATACAGTCCACTAATAATTCGTGGAGGCCGCTCCAATCGTCATTGCGCTGCAATTTAGGTAAAATTTCATGTTAGATAAAACTTCTACTCTTACTTCGCCTTTCGCAAGAAGGTTAGACAAGGCATCGTCCACGACGTTATCTCAACTTTTATGTTTTTGATATTACTTTTGAATTACAATATTTAAGATGACGTGATTGCCTGGGAATTCCTCCCGTTTGTGACATGGCGCTAACTAGTGGTTTATGGTGTATATAGATGCTAAAATCCTTTCCTTCTACAAAATATATGTATACTCTCGATACATATTTTTGCTCTGCCCTTGACAATTTATTACTGAAGAAAATGAGAGGTTCCTTATTCCTAGGAAAATAATTTATCACACCAAAGAATCTTTATATATGACGAATGCTGGTAAGAGTTGGAAATTAGTCAATGGTTTTTTTCAGTTTATTGATGGGCGAATACCAATTTTGGAAACCTTGTGAATTAAAAATTCGAGATTTGAAACACCTAAATGGCATTTTTGGACAATGATCCAGAATAAATAATTGTTGTAGAAGAAGATGTAGTGTGTTCGTCAGAGCTACAACTGAAAATCAGAAGATTGTCGTTGTTGATGAACACAAAGTACAATCCTCGACACACTTCATATTCATAAACCACGTTCTATAAAGCGTATTGCATGCGAATAAATTCATACAGAACGAACGAAGTTGTTATCGTGGTTTTAAGAATGTCTTCGTCTGCCACAGGTATGTGATGATATTTGCGTATAAAATCAATTTTTGAAAATATTTTTCAGGCATGTTGATGACTGGATGTGAGGTACGGATGACAGTCGAGTGTTGTAATAGTTGTAATAGTGTTTAATCGACAAAAATCTCCACAAAGTCTCTAATCATTTTCAGTCGTTTTATTGACCATATGTAACGGTGCTGACGACAATGGTCTGTATATTAGAGGCTAGCCATATCATAAAATGGCTGCTTTGTAGTTGATCGGATCAAATTGTTGTGGTCTGGTTGGTAGTAATTGCTTCTTCGTTGAGATATAATTTTTAATTGTGTGTGCTATTGGAAGATTATATCTCGAGTTCTGTTTCGGCGAAAAAAAATCTCCTAGAATTGTATTGATTTCATTTTCCTCGACCACATTGGCTTTAACAGTTCGATCGTTTACACAGGCGCAAATTGCATCTACCAAAAGAGGAGCATCAGTATAATGAATTTGTTTTTTTAAAGTCTGTCAGCATACCACATTTAAAAACAAAAAGCCGCTCTAATTATAGCACGAGAAAGGTCAGCAACTTTGAATACATGATAAATTCACAACGAAGACCTTAGTCTATGTTTAACATCTTGGTTATAAAAGTTTTGATACTAGAACTGTTTGCAGCTTAACTTAGATTAGTTGAATCAGTGCTATTGTGGTTGAAATGTGCACGTGGCATGACAAAAATGTTTGCACCGATGTTGATTAAAATATTTAATTAACCGGCCAAAAATAAAAATAAAGGGTGAAATTGTGTCAAAATGCTGCTTGCCAATGAATCAGCAGCAAAATGTTTGAAATTATCGAATTTTTCGATCGTTGATAATTTATCAAAAAAGTCGATGATTAGTTTAATCGATGACTATAGACAGTTAAAAAAATAATTTCAAAGAAATTATTTTTTGATTCGATTGTGAAGATGTGATGATGTAGTAATCCCCAAAATGTTGCTTCAGCAGTTTCTCCTCGTTTTTGGACTGTTATTTTTTTTAAACTGACGTAGCTATTGACAATGTTGGGCCTTAATTCCAAATATGTGATAATACCAACAATATGGTCGATCTAAGCGCGTTTGACTATGTCTGCGGCTATGGAGATCGAGAAAAAGTTGTTTAAATTTTTTTTTTTCGAACAGAATTAAAGAATTGAAACCATAATCTTTTAACTGAAAATTTGAAGAAATTTAATTTGTCATATTCTATGATGTGCTTTCATTTTGGAGAATTTTATTCGGTTTAGTGTTAGTAATTTTTCTTTTATCAATCAGAGCGTTCAGAGCAAGTAACTTAAAAAAAAAGTCAGACAAGTACGAATATAGCTCGCTCGCCAAGGGTTTCGTGTACATAATGTTCTACGCAAATAGTTGTTCTCAAAAAAATTAATTTTTGAAATAAGGCAAAAACGTTGTCTCCGAAAATTACAATAAAAAATTATTTTGGAATAAATAAAAATTCACCTTTCATGTGACATTCAACCCGTTAAGGTCAAACATATTTTTTTATATTCTACTTCCAACCCCTTAAATAATATTTAAAATGATGAGTCGACCACTATAGTTTACATTTAATCTTTACAACATTTCCTATAATCGTGAATTTTTCAATTTTTTTCTTTTGTAATTTTCGAGGCTAGGCAGGGGGAGGGTGGTACAGTAAAAATTTTTCGCATTTTCAAAAATAAGTATAAAATTGTGTTTTCAAAAATTACAAGAAAATTGTTTTGGACTAGAAAAAAAATCACATTTTCCTTTTTTTTCTTTTGTATTGTTCGAAATTGAGAGGATGGGGTGGGACAGAAACAAATTTTCACGTTTATGAAAATAAATCGAAAACTATGCTTTTCAATTAATTAAATTATTTGTGATATAACATCACCCCGATGGAAAATCTCCCATCAAGAATAATATAAGAACTGAATCTAAAAAATTATGGTGCAAATTATGAAACTTTTTGCAATCCATACAATTTTAGAGCGATCTAGTTTCGAACCAATGAGAAAAATTTTAAACTTTAAAAAAGTTTATCATTCTCATCAGGGCTAGCCGACTAGATAAACTCTACCAAAAAATGTCAACGCTAATGCATATAAACCAAAAATTGGGTTACAACTCTAGCGAAGTGTAAAAACAAAAAATTTACATAAACATACATTTAATAAATTCAGGTTTAGTCAATTAATTTCTCTGGTGATCACTGTTTTGTTATACTCTAGACATTCTAGTATTGAATAACAAAATTGTATCTGTGAGAAGAAGATGACTAGTCTTCACTTGTGTCTATTGACACATGATCAACAATTAATTCAGTAAATTATTTGTGATATAGAATGTCTAGAGTATAACAAAACAGTGATCACCAGAGAAATTAATTGACTAAACCTGAATTTATTAAATGTATAGAAAAGGGCTAGAAAATAAATTCACCCTTCGTATAACACCCTTCGTTTATGCTCCAACTCCCTTTTAATAATATTTCAAATGACCCCGACCGCTTTAGTTTTTATTTAATCCTTACAAAATTTCCTACAATTGTGAAGTTTTCAATTTTTTTCTTTTGTATTGTTCGAAGTTAAAGAGTGAGAGGCAGGAAAAAAGTTCACACTTTAGCCGAAAACTGTTCTTTCAAAAACCACAAAAAATATTGCGACGCTATGCATCAGCAGACTTCATCACAGCTCTTGAAACATAGTGTTCTGGATATATAGTGAGCTAATATCCATAAAATACGTTAATTAAAAGCTAACCAATCTTACAGATTTCACGTAGTTCTAATTATAAAAATGTTAAAGAAAGCAGTAGTATCCCAACAAACATAAATTCTGTTGTAAGAGAAAAAGTAAAAAAAAGATTCAACCGGAAGTGAAAAACCGGAAGTGGGATGCTGAACTGTTGTGAACCGTACTAAATGTGTATGAACCAATTTTCATCCAATTCGATTATCAGGTACAGATGTTATTGAGCTTCCAAAAAAACAAGTCCTCGGAGGACTCCCTACCAGTTTGTTCACTATCGCTCAAAAACTAATCAGTTCCTTGCCATACATATTTGCATCTTTTTGCAAAGTGTCATCAAAATTCATTCATGAACGATTGTCGTTTGCTCAAAACAAACATTGAAAAAATGGTGACACAGTTAACAGGTGTTTGGGAGACCCTCCACCACTTATTCCAATATTGTCGAAAAACTAATCAGTTTTTTGTCATTTAATTCTCCATCTTTGTTCAAAGTGTCATTAGAATTGATTAGTGAATGAAGTCTGTATGCTCTCAACAAACTTTAAAAACAAGGTGAAGGTGTGAAAAGTCAGCAGTTGTATGGTAGACCCCCCGCCACTTTGATCAATGTGCTCCAAACGATTACAATTATCTTCTCACACTAATTGAAACCTTTTCCATAATCTTCAACATCATGACTCGATGATTTTGTGTCACGTGTTCTCTTGATTTAAAAAAATGAATTACTCTCGTAGTTTTTTGAGCCAAAAGAATTTTTTAAGGGGGCGTCTTGGAATATTTAGTTTTTAACAACCAGCCAAGTGTGCATAAATAAATTGTGATGAAGTAAATCCCTGTACTTTTTATTTTCCAACTGTGAAATTATTAATCGTTTTAGTAAACTTCTGTTTTGTTATTCTCTCTCCCCGTGTAATGATGGTGACAAAAGCATAGTATTTCTTGGTAGGTAGAATGTAAAAAGGTAGAATTTCTCAAGTTTCATAGAACATTCTATTTTTTTAGGAATAATTTATACATAAAATAGTACAAAGTTGGTAAATAGTATTTATGATATATTTATTGCTAGAGCTATAATGCTACAATGATCCAAACTTCATATGTCGCTAATCATTCCTACCTTAGTAGGGGGTATGCGCAGAGAAACTTTCAGTTTTTATAAAATAACGAAGGCCTGACCGTCGCGAGCTCTTGCTCCATAAGGAAAATAAAATAAAAAACAAATTTACAAGAAAAAAAATTGATGAAAGTAATTGAAGGTCTATTTCTTCAATTTTTGACACAATCTTTCATTAACTATTTTCTTTAATTAAATTGTACAATTTAAACTGTAGATCTGTAGCATGTCAAACACTGTGTATTGGACAATTTTACTGTTATGGTGTTCACCGCAAAACCGCTACATGATACCCTTTAGTTTATCATAAGCATTTTGTTGTTCTTCCTTCTGTTCATTTTTATTTACAAATCTGTTTATTTTCTTTAATGGTTCACTTAGCGTAGCTTAATTTGGAATGAAACGTCCTCGGTAGTTTATTAAACCCAAAAAACTTTAAAGTATTTCTTTGTTATTTGGTATTCGAATATTTAGAATTACTGTAATTTTGCTGGTCTAATGTCATTTAGCGAGAGAATGTGTTCCATAAACACACTCTCACTTTTACGATATCCCCATTTATTTTATGCATACGGTTTCTAATATCTTATTGTGTTCCATAATATTACTTGCAAAAATCCAAATATCAACAATATATAGATGTTTATGCCATTTATGCCTTTTAAAAATTTTCCATTACTTTTTGAAATATTTCACTTGAGCTTGTCATATCAAACATACACCCTCATGTGATATAAACGTTGTATAATCTCTCCTAAATGTAGCGTAATCTCTATTTGATGAATGTCCACCTTAGAAAAATTGAACTTCTAGATAAACTTGGCTTAATATCGATGAAAGTTGGTAACGGACGTATTTCACGCACTACAGCTCTGTTTGCTTCACTTCAGGCCTATCTTCAAAAAATCTTACATGCACACCATTATTTTTAGGAAAAACTACTATAGATGATATTCATTGAGAAATTCCTTCAACTGGTTCAACTAGTTCCTGATCGAGCAGGACAGTTTTTATTACGTCTAAAATAACCTTATTTATCGCACTTATAATAAGCGTTCTTATCATTCACTTTCAAACTAGAAAAGTTGACTCGTACTTAGATTTCGTGAACCCGCTCGCTTTTTACAAACCTTCTTTTTGAAATTCGAGTCTTTCGAAGAACTATAAGCGGCTTTCGGATTTGTACAGTTATATGTTTTGCAACATTTCCGCAGTTTGACGCTTGTGCACGAAGATGAACTAAATACTTTGAAACAGTTTCATCAGATTGCTGTTTCATTTCTCTAAATTTAGTACATTCTATAGTGGAGTTTGATTTTGGTAAAATTTATGGTTTTATACTTTTATCATTTAGTTAAACTCATTATATTTTTTTCAGTGGGGTTTTCCGCATTTTTTTGTTAAACTGTAAAATACATCTTGAAGATCTAGCCCACCGTAATGAAGCAATTTGTTCTTAATTTCTTCCGCGTTCGTTGTGTTATCCGTAACCATCATTATTTTTAATTGTCGAAGCCATTTCGTTCAATTTGTTGTAACATTTCTGTGATTTATTTCTAAACGATGTAGACCTATTGGCTCAGTCATTTTCTTGTATCATTTTTTTTATACCGGATTCAACCTTAAAATATTTATTTTGACGCTTGTATGTCAGATTTAACCTCAAAGTATTTTGCTTATTTTTTAAATTTTTGATTCACGCTTTAATGCCGGATTTAACTTCAGAATATTTTTTTACGCTTTTATGCCGGATTGAACCTCAACTCAAAAACTAGATTATTGCACCATAAGTTTGTCAAAAAATGTTGCCAAGTATGTTAAAAGAAAGATTTTTATTTATTTTTTTACTCAATTTTTTGGAAAAAAATAAAATTAATTATTTGTTTGAAATGAAATTTTATTATTATTATTATTGAGAATTATGGCATTATAAGTTTGTCAAAAAAAGTGTTGTCAAGTGTGTCAAAAGAAAGATTTTTATTTACTTTTTATCAAATTTTTTGGAAAAAATAAAATTAATAATTTGTATGACATAAAAATGTATTATTATTAAAGAGAATTGTGGCATTATAAATTTGTCAAAAAAATAACGTCAAGTGTGTGAAAAAATGATTTCATTTATTTTTTTGGGTAATTTTTTGGAAACAAAATGTTTGCTGTTATTTTGACGTAAATGTAATTGAAAAGAAATTGGACATAGAATTTTTTTGAATTTGTTATAGTTTTCGAATTATTTTTGGTATTTTGAAAAAAGTTTGTATATTTGATTTTGTAATAATTTTTGCAATACTTTTAGAATTTTGGAAAAACTTTTAATTTTTGTTTGTGTTATAATTTTTGCAATATTTTTAGAATTTTGAAAAATTTTAAATATTTGGTTTTATTATACATTTTGGAATTTTGAAAAATTTTCAATTTTTGATATTATTATAATTTTTACAATATTTTTGAATTTTGGAAACAGTTTAAATTTTTGATTTTATTTAATTTTTACAATATTTTTGGAATTTTGAAAGATATATGAATTTGTGATTTTGTAATGTTTTCTCGAAACGCTAAATATACATGGCTGACCAAAACTAAAAACAATGTCCTCATAAATGTTTTTTGCCGAAAACTATATCAAAATCCTTAACTCATATCGTAGTCTTGATATCTCAGAGCTTGAGTTTTCAGCCCCTCTATATTACTTCGGTTTGAAAGACCTAAGTATTACATTCATGAGCTAAAAGTGAAATTCTTACCCCCACTCTTTTGGCATTACTCGACGTTTTAGGACCTACTGATTCCAAGAAAGCAAAAAAAAATGTATCTCTGTCTGCCGGCCGGCCGTCACAATGGTAAGAGCCGGAAGGACGATGTGTTCGATAACTGTACCGGAAGTGTGTCAAAAAAATCGGCAAGTGTGTCAAAACAAGGAAATGTGCATATTTTTTGCTTAAAAAACGTTCATTTTAATTGATAATGAGCAGGAATAAAGAATGTGTAGAAATCTGGATTGTCGGGATTGGTATATGAGATCACAAACCAAATTATTGCATTATAAGTTTGTCAAAAAAATGTTGTCAAGTGTGTCAAAAGAAAGATTTTTATTTATTTTTTTACGCATTGTTTTGGAAAAAAATAAAATTAATTATTTGTTTGAAATGAAATTTTATTAATAATATTGAGAATTATGGCATTATAAGTTTGTCAAGAAAATATTGCCAACTGTGTCAAAAGAAAGATTTTTATTTATTTTTTTACCCAATTTTTTGGAAAAATAAAATTAATTGTTTGTTCGACATGAAATTTTGTTATTATTAATTTGAATTATAAGTTAGTCAAAAAAATAATGTCAGGTGTGCCAAATGAATGATTTTCATTTATTTTTTTATAAAAACATAAAATTAGTTATTTGTATGAAATGAAATGTATAATGAACATGAAATTATTATTATTGAGAATTTTATTGCATTATAAGTTTGTCAAAAAAATATTTTTAAGTGTGTCAAAAAAAGAATTTGTAGTTAATTTTTTGGAAAAAAAATTCAGCTGTTTGTTTACGTAAATATAATTGAACATGGAAATTTTTGAATTTGTTATAATTTTTGAAATATTTTTGGAATTTTGAAAAAGTTTAGATTTTGATTTTGTAAGAATTTTTGGAATATTTTTAGAATTTTGAAAAATTTTAAATTTTTGATTTTTTCATAATATTGGAAAAAGTTTCAATTTTTGATATTGTTATAATTTTTGCAATATTTTTAGAGTTTTGGAAAAAGTTTGAAACAACAAAGTCTCACCAATAAGGAACCGTTTTTACTTTTTCAAATAACAGCATCCTAGAAAAAAATACATTCCCAAATAGAGAAGTGAAAAACAATTTCGTTTTTACTCCTAAATCAATAAAAATATTTTTTTTTAAATGCTCAGACACCTAATTTTTGGTTTGATTAGCTTTGTCTGAATGAATTGTTATACAAAACAAATAAAAAGAATGACGAAAAGGTACTAATTTTCTTTTTCTGCAAATGAAATAGAAAAAAAAATATAATATAATCAACTCCAAAGGAGTGAAATTAAAAAAAATAAAAATTTTATTCCTACGAGTAGGAACGATATTAAAAATATAAAAATGTTAACTTGTAAATATTGTTTTGAAAATTGTAAACTCTGGTTTATTTTAATTAAAAATAAATCAAAAACTTTGTCTAAGAAATAAATTTTTTAGCCACTGTATAGATTAGAAGCTGGATTTATAAATAACAATAATTTTATTTTCATAAAAATACACGTTCGCCTAAACATCTTCGTTGAACATTTAGGCAATCTACGCAAAATTTATAGAAAAACACAAATATACGTTAGCCAACAATGCAAAATTTAAACAAACAGCGTCATATCCGTATCTTAATTTCGTCATAATTTCTATTTTAGTTTGGCAGTTTTTAAAGTTGAGAGGTGAGTTGAAAAGACTTGGTAAGGCAAATATAATTTATTTGTCTTAAGCCTTACTCTGACACTGAGCAAACGATGTTGCAACCGTTAATTTCTATGAAATAATTTGATTTCTTTACATAGTCAGGTATAGCACTTATAACAAAAACATATTAAAAACTCCTCGTACATATATTTTTTACATCCGTGTGTGTAGTTTAATGTGTGCCAATTCGAAAAAAAATCATAAATTTTGTTTACGAGAAAAAATTATTATTTTTAGATTCGTTTTGTGTGTTTTCTTTTAATATGCAAAATTTAAATTTTCACCAATGAAAATTCATAAATTCAACTAAAACACAAAAAAACATATATACACACTTTTTTTTTTATTTTTAAGTGTTGGAAATATAGAATTAATTGTAATATAGGTTACTGTATGTATGAACGTGGGTTTTTTATTTAACAGACGTAACATTTTGCGGTATTTAAACAAAATATTTCCGTTGTTTTTATTACCAAAATGTTTGTTATAGTGATTTAAATATACAGATTGATGGTGTTATCATAACATCAGAAATTAAATATCCAGTTTTTATAAACATTTTTGTGTATATAAAATAACTGGACAGCATTTTTATAAACAATCAACTTGTATAATGGGATTCACTGAATTGTTTTTATTAATTACGATATAACTTCATAAATAAAAATATAAAATAAAAGGTAAATCTGCTGACAATTTTGATTAGAAGTAAAAAATCAAAACCTAATAAAACAAAAATTTTTTAACATTCCACCTGCCTTGAACCAACAATTTTTATGTTCTATTTGTCACTACAGTGAGCGTTCATTTAATTACATCTTTATGACTATGACCATGTTGTCTCTTGCATAGAATACTTCTTCATGATTTGGAATTGATTGTAAACGTTGAAGCAAGATGGTTATTTTTCATCATACAAAAATATTTACGTTTATTAAACTTTGTTGTTCCCATAAATCTATTTAATGTCAATTAATTTTTGGGAAAATAATTGGAAAAAAAATTGCTTTAAACCACAATGGATAAAAATATTGTTTGACAATTACTTTTCTTTATTTTTTTTTATCACATTAACCCGGCCAAAAAAAAACCAATTTCATAATATTAATTTTAAATTACCTATAATTTTTAAAATCTCTTCCCATTACTGTTTTCAAAAAATTTATTTAAAATTGATTTTCGATCTCATTTATTTTTTAATTTATGTGCATGTACAATGTACATACAACTTTTTAATAAATATTAAATTATGAATAAAAACAAACGTACGAGTATTTTATTTTTTTAATATTTTATTTAATGACTTTAGTTTTTAATAGAAATATTAATTAAAAATCATTTATATATGAATTATGTTAAATAGTAGTTCAATGAGAATTTTAATTTTAGTTGTAATATTTTAAGTGGTATAAATGTTACCCAACATGCACCTGGAGAGGCTTAACACCTGCAATGAAGTTCGAACAAACGCAGTTTACGGAGAATATAAGTCCTCGATCACACAGATCAAAATCAAAAATCGAAAAACAGTAACAAGTCATCGGTCTTTACGGCACATACTCTGACAAAATCAAGCCGACTAACCCCTTTTGACAAAATCGATAACCTACACTTTCTAGTTGATACAAGAGCTGACCTATTAGGGTTATTTAAATTATACGCCACATATTTTGGATTATAATAAATTTGATCTCGTGTTATCATCAGAAAACGGCAACCAATAATACATATGAAGCATTTGGTCTTTTCTTGATTCAAACATCTAATCAATTTACTATCCTATTTCAATTCTTACTTTACATCAAAAACAAAAACATCCAAAGAAATGCCGTAGATCAATTTATTATTTCATTTTTGACCTGCCTCAACTTTCAGATTTGGCGGTTGTTCAGAATTTATTAAATGTGAAACTGTAGGCTTTCATTTTCGTGTTGATTTGTGTATTGATTTTTTGTGTTACGAGTAAAAATAAAAG
Source organism: Diogma glabrata (assembly GCA_963693315.1). Taxonomy (NCBI): domain Eukaryota; kingdom Metazoa; phylum Arthropoda; class Insecta; order Diptera; family Cylindrotomidae; genus Diogma; species Diogma glabrata. The sequence goes on from CAVNZG010000286.1 coordinate 85,151, forward strand.
ATGATGTTTTGAAATTTTTTTTTTAATAAAATGTGATGTGTAGTAGGCATTACAATATGTCTCACAACAACACATAAAAACCTTTTAAGACCAAGGTCCCACAACAACATGCGTTCTAAGAATATTAATGGACGCAAATCTGTTTTTTTGATATTTTTTTGTTAAATAATGGATAACTAAACCATAAATCCTATCACATATAAAATATGACATAGGCCAATATTTCGTGATAGGATAGGGAAAATAAAAATAAAATAAGAGATAAAAAGCAAATTTGTTTTAAAAATTTGCAGGAACAAAACTAAAATTGGTTTGCCAATAGTCCAGCTAATGGCATAATCCTTGATTATGGGACGCAGTATATTTTTCAATGATTAAAGTTCAGATATATAGTTATATGAAGGCTCGTTTCTTCGAGCAAGCTACAGCGTTCCAGCATCAAGGAATATTCATTAGCTAAGATTGAGAGGGTTACCGCTGACTGAATACAGATCATCCGCCAGCACCCCTAAGATATCACATTGGCTAGTGATATCTCACTGCTATTGCCAGTGGTATATGATATCTCACGTTAACTCATATGCCAATAGCAGGAACTGCACCCGTGGATCAAAAAATAGAAAAAAATTAACAAATTAATAAAAACTGATCATTATGGTTTTTAATATGGTTTTTTTCCTTTTTTTTCTTTGAGCTGGTTATGCATTTTGAGATGACGTGAAAGAAACGCTAAATAATTATTGACCGTAAGGGTAATCAATATATATATGATAAGAAACAAAGATTGAAAATTCTCGCTAACAAAACATCAAACATCATATTCGATTGTGCTTATTAAATGAATTGTGTAGTCAAATGAAGAACAATCATGTTCTGTTGTTACTGTAGAAGAAAATCAAATAAAATGTTTAATCGTGATTTGGAATAATATAGTGAATTGATTAGATGTTTGAATCGAGATAAGGCCGACCGTTACACAACAGTTACTAAGCTAATGTAAGTAGATGTTAGATTAAAACGTATTTCCACATGCATTTCCATACTAGCAGATGTGAGTGGTCCAATCATGGGTGACAATTTTCTGGTTAAGCTTTCTCTGCTGTCTATTAATGCTACTACAATAGGTAACAATCGAAAAAAATAAATGGCCTTCACTTCTATCAGAGCGCAAATATAACTTACCAGTTAAACATCCCGTGATATTGAGACAACTAGGCATTTTCCAGATACAGACCACAAAAATTGGATTCAGTTCGTCATCAAGTGGTAGTTTGGGAGTTTAACAAATAGAAGATTTAGAGATTTGTAGAATTTCTTTATCCATTAAACATGGTCAAGAAAAAAGATCTTGAATGGCGACTATGTGGTGATTATCGCAGATTAAATCCGATTACAGTTCTGAATAGATATCCAATACCAAATATTCAGAGTTTTCAATGAATTGACATCGATTACATCTGCTACCCTATTTGGGGGCTGCCTATTACTACCCCATGTGAGTTTACACCGAAACACCGCACAAATATTTCAATGATTTATGAACGAAGTAGTTATGAATGACTAGTTCGTATTTGTCTGACGAACTATTGACCACATTTTAGTTGCTTATTTTGATAAGACCCAGCACAAATTACATTAAGAGCAACTGTTTACTAATCTAGCAGGATATGGTGGGCACGTTAAAAGTTCTAAATGCGTATTTGGCACTACTACTCTAGGCTTTTTTAGCCATGGAATTATTGCCAACGGTAGCCGTAAGAAGAGAAAAACAATGCTATTAAAAACCTTTCTTCGCCCCAACCATTTGAGAAAATCCAACAATACGTGTTCATCGTTAATTACTACAAAAGGTTCCTAGCCTTGTCGAATTGCTAGCTCTGAACTGCTAGAAATTTTAGGAACACGCCAAATGCAATGCAGCATTCAAAAGTTTAAAAATTAAATTTGGGAAAATTACAATGCTGGCGCATTCTCTGAGAAATAAGAATACAGCTTTACTGCGGATGCTTCTGATATATGGGACTCGGAGCTGTGCTTTAACAATATAATAGAGACTAGACTGCTGGGCACGCTTAACTCAAATTATTCTTTATTCGATCTAGAATTTTTGGCACTCTATTAAACCAATAAGGATTTCAGATATTCTGTAGAAAAGCATGATTTCAGTATATACCTTGAATGTAAGGATCTGATTGAAGTTATATAGTCGAAAACTAAAAGAAATCAAAGACAAGCTAAACATTTGGATTATATTAATCAATTTACTGCTGACCTTTAATGTGAAAGGAAATCACAATTAAGTATCAGATTCTCTATTTCAAATTATTTTAGTATTAATTGTGATACGGTTTCAGTAGAAATTCAGGAATTCGAAACTATACCAAAAGAAAAAAAATCGATTATTCGGTTGGCACAGTGATTATGCTGTCACGATGATATCATATTGGGTTTTTATGTCTTCAATTTGATTGTTGTGTCTTTGAATTTAAGTTTTTAAGATATAACAACCGAATTTGTGGTTATTGTGACAGAAAATATTCGAGTGGCACAAAAGAGGTTGGAATGACCGATATTTTTCTTTTAGTGTAGAATCGACTATAATAATTTAATGCAAAAAGAGAAGACAATGAATTACATAATTTGTTTTCTGGTTCTAGACGTCATACGATGAGCTATCTCCTTGAATTATTGATTGTTTTTTTAAACTACCTGGTTTCACAGTTTTTTTATATAACACGAAAAAAAGAAAACAATTATTTGATGTTGTTCATAATCCTTCACATCCAAAAGTTAGAGCTACCCACTAGCATGATAAAAAATGTAAATGAAATGGCACATTCATAGTTATCTTGACAAAGAGTAAAGATATAGAAACATACAAAATGCCCTTTAATTCAATTTCAATATCCATCTGAATATTTGTAGGCCCTTCACCTATTTCTAATAGACACGCGTATATTTTTATTTGCGTTAATAAATTCGAACGATTGTCTGAGCGTTATCCTATGGTGGATATGAGTACGGTGGTTTTCAATGTTCATTACCAATACCATTTCTATATCGGAGTTCGGAGTCAAAAATTACAAGTTCAAGTTTTTTTTTTAAGTAAAAAGTGTTGTGTTATAGGGTTTACAATATGAGTCACAACAACACATCAATACCTCTAAAGACCTAGGTCCCTCTAGAGAGAATATGGATTGCGGCAAACTATTCCATTTGTATGCAGTTCGGACAAAGAATTCTTTCTGCGATCTTCCAGTATGACAGCGCGAGATCTCGACCGTTAGCCGATTGCCGAGTAAAACGGGGTAAAGAATGAGTTTGAAGCATGATGCTGCTGATTTCATCTGAGCACTGTTGATGACGATATTTGTAAAAAAACAACAAGGTCAGCAACAGTGCGTCCATGTTGAAGTGTATCAAGCTTTGATGTCAAATCTCGATCGCCCACAATTTTTATAGCCCGCTTTTGAACAGAATCCAAGAGGGCCAATATGGAAACAGAAGCCGCACCACAAACTTGACAACAGTACTCCATACAGGGACGAATATAGGACTTATAAACATGGAGCGATTGGTATGGAGTGAAAAATTTTTTGCATCTATTTAAGAGGCCGAGTGTTTTAGACACGCTTTTTGCCATCGCCATTACATGATCATTCCAGAGTAGGTCATTTGAGACTGTGACACCCAATAAACGAATGTTTTTACATTCACCTATTGGTTTATCCCACATACTGAGTAAAATATCTTTGGGGAACTCGGTCTTTGATCTGGAAACAATCAACAGCTATTAACCAGGTTTTAGTCACCCCAATTGGCGACCTTTTTTTAGGGATTTATTCACGTTTATGGCAGCGTCTCTTCAGGTGGGATTAATTCGTTCTTGCATTTTACCTTTTGAAGGAAGGGGCTCGAAAGACTTGTGCAGAGTTCTATCAACTGCAGTACTATTTATTGGGTTACTGGTGATTTTCAAAAATTTGTTGATATAAATCAAAAATAGGGTTGGGGACAATACTGAGTCTTTAGGTACACCAGCGTGAATTAGTTTAAACTCAGACGAAAATCCATCTAAGCAGAGCGAAATGTATTGGTTGGGTAGAAAATGTTGAATCATCTTCACAACATTGTGATGAAAAACATACACAACGAGCTTGTTGATTAAGTCGGCATGCCAGTCTCGATCGAATGCCTTGGAGATGTCTCAGGTGATAGCGTATGTTTTACCACCTTTATCAAGTTTGCTGTTCCAACAAGGCGCTACATAGTTTAATAGATCGGTAGTTGATCTTTTGTTTCGAAAACCGTATTGGCTTCACTACCAGAAATTTTGTAATGTGTGTATTAATATAATGCTCGTAGACTTCAAATAGGACCGATAGTAGAGCTATTGGCCTATAATTTGAGATATCGGATTTTAATACCCTTTTGGAGACAGACTGGACATTTGCCAACCACCAGGACGAGGGAAACATACCAGATTGGTAGCATTGGTAGAATATCTTAGTCAAAGTTGGTGCAAGTTCTTTAGAAGAGTTTTTTTTAATAATAGGTGGAATGTTGGACATTCCTGAGGCTTTGTTGATGTTGAACCCCTTTAAAAATTGGCGACTATTTTGGGTTTGAAGTGGAGTTCATTCATATTAACTTCTGAAAACTGGATTTGGGATATTTATTTAGGAGTTTTCAAAACAGTGGAGTTCAGAGTAATTCGTCCAGCGAACAAGTTAGCTTTTTTGCGGGATCGTTGACGATTGAATTGCCATTAATAATAGGGAAAATAGAAGATTTTGTACCAGAATTTAGAGAATTAATGGCACTGCAGAAATACACATAGACGTAAGTTTTGAAGCTTAGCTCTGTCAATTTCAGACTTTTTTTTTTTAGATAATCTGGTTAGATATTTTGTTGGTCTTTAGATTTTATACCAGACCAACATTGTCGGTCGATTTGGAGAATTCCAACCATGATTTGTTGTGGCGTTGAAGTCACCGGTAACGATAACTTCACAATTAGGGGACTTTGCTCTAATTTCGTCCTCAATTTTCGTCAGTAAATTAAAAAAGTTTGGGTTATGTTTGTTGGGAAGCCGGTATAAATCTATAGTAAAAAAAATAATTTCTGGAAGATAAATCTTTAAAACCATTGTTTTGAAGCCATCACCGTGTTACGTGTAGTTTAAAATTTGGAAAGCGTGTAAACGCAATGATCTCCTGAATAATTGCGAGTGGATTGCGCATATTTGCTTTACCACTTGCAGACTTATATCCTTTCTGTTGTACATCCATATATGTATCAAAAGTTTTATTTTGCCAGCACCCTAAGATTTGATCTTGGCTAATGATATCTCCTGCCATTTCCAGTGGTATGTGATATCTCACGCTAACTCATATGTCAATGGTGTCAATGGTAGGGACTGGAGTACGCGGGGTAGTCAGAGCCGTAGATCAAAATTGATCATAATCGATCAAAATCGACCCCTGCTGCGGAGTTAAAACTTTTTGCCGATCTCACCAAATTGTTAGGCCCAAACCAATCTGCAATACGAAATATGACCACATACTATGGTTGAATGGTTGAATAATTTCATCAGCAGTTGAAAGCCGCATGGATGGCCCGTGGCAGCATGTATATTTTATCTCTGAAATTCCGTCACAACTTTTAGGGATTTAAGCAACAGTCCAGAAGGACAATAAGGGCTGACAGCCAGATTTTGTCTACGGACAGACTTTGAAACTACCAGGTGCATTTATTGCCATTTATCCTCACACAACCTTCCCAATCCAAAAATAGTAGTTGATGGTTTGAGATCAGCCATGGATGATATTATTGCCACTCTGACTAGAGCGATAGAAGCTAAAATAGTTTTATCAAAGAAAATATTAATAGAATAATTTAGTTATCTTATACAACATAAAACAGAAACCAAAATAATTGAACAATAAAATAATTATGTCTTTTAAGACTAAAAGTAATCGATTTAATTGTGATAATTATAATTAAATTGCGTTTCTCATAATTGCCTACCTTCGGTAAAAATTTTCCTCTTGAATAAATTTTTTTCTTTTAATTTAAATAAATTTTCCCTGAAACGTTTTTCCCATAAACTTATACAGTACACCGAAATTAAAACATATTTTTTATTTTTCACTATTGGTCTAAACATTTATTTCTTTAAAATCTAAATCGAAACAAAGCCACGCACAACTCCACCCAACTTACATTTAATTGACTATTTACAAGAAGCCATTGCAATTTTTGGAAGATATGAAATTTATTAATTACAATACAATTAATTTGCTTTATGACTTTGACTCATTTGCACGAATTTATTTTAATTGGATTTTTTATTTATTCTTAAAACGTGAATAAGCAAAATTTTGAAGACAAATTTTTGATCTAGTTCAATGTATAATGTACATTTATATGCATGTGATACAAATCTTACTACTAACCACTGAGCTAAGCCAAAGAATAAAGGAATAGAGGTAAAAGTAAAACTTGTTCTTAAAGTTTTCTGAAAAATCTTCACAAAAATACTATACCCAACCTACAAGAAAAAATGATTAATTCAAATTACAATGAACAAGCTTGCGGATAGCATCCAAGAGGATTGCCAGATTAGATATAATCTCCAGCACCAGTTGGTCGCAACAAATTTATGAATTATCAGTTATCTTCATTGTCCATTGCCTGGTTAAGCCAACCAAGTTAAAGTCATCAATCGGTAGTTAGATGCAACAATTTATTAATTGTCATATATTTGTCATATTTCATCATCAATCTACTGATTAGGCACAACAAAGGTTATACAAATTATCATTTATCTTTACCAATTACCTCTGTGGTGGGATTTGTTTTTTTGTTGAACTAGTTTGATGAGAATCTTTATATATAAAAATTATTTAAATAAAAACAACCAAACAGTCCACTGCACCCATCATATACTCATGTTAATTTTGGTTCGTCAAGCCGGATATGAACCAATGACCTTTTTCGTATTTCGTATTTCGTACTTCTTATTTTCTATTTCATATTTCGTATTTTAATTTCAATTCCAACAGAAATTGTTTATTTTTTACACCCAACAAACACTGTGGTGGCCCAATGCTAGCACAATGCGTTCACGCGCGTCATGGCATGTTGTCACTTGGACTTGCAAGTGCATCTGCGTATTGCTATCATAGTGCCATCATAGCGTGACGGCAGATGTGGTGGCAAAATGTACGCATTTGCTATTTATTTTGTGACCAGTATGACACTATGCGAAATGCATAACGAGTTTCACTTCGTTTTTTATTATTAATGTGGTATAGTAATAATAAAAGACGAAGTGAATTTTATTTAATGATGATGACAATGATGATGATAAGATTAATAAATTCAAAGAATAAAAATGGAGAGTGAAAAAGTAGTTTGACTTTTTTTTAAATAACTGGTTTCATTTAACTTTTTATAAAATACAATATGACTTTCGTAATAATAAATTGATAATTTTTATTTTATTTTCATCTAAAATTATGTGCGAAAGAAATTATTTTGTGAAAGTAATGAAAAAATACATAAAAAACAAACGGGTTCTTTAAATAATTAGTTTTAGTGATTCAAAAAAATTATTATATTTATTTAATATTTTTTGTTTGTCATTTCTCATATCGGTTTACTGATATTTAAATTTATTTTTGTGCAATTTAAAGAAAATTGTGGAAAATTAATATTATTTTTCATATGTAAGCCAAATATTTAAATTTTTTTGAATTCTGATTTCTTTTCATTTAAATTGTATCATTAAAAAAATGGCGAAAAAATGGACGTTAAATAACAAATGCAATCACACACATACGTTTTCATTTTACAACTTCGAAATACGTCCGCAATCTTCATTTGTCGCAATGACGTTACCGAAAATCCTCACAAACACTGTGGCGGCACAATGTTAGCACAATGTGGTAACGTTCATCATTGCATGTTTCCCACTTGGACGTCAAAGTGCATCCGCATGTGGTAATCATGCCGTCATTTTGTGACGACACGGAGTGGCGAAAAAATGTACCCACGACGAGCGCAAAGATACGGCATAAAGTGTTAGCACGCCATGGCAATTCCATGACGCACGCGGTGTTTGTTGGGCACCTTCATAGCTAGTCCGTTTTGAAACATTTTGGAATTCGATATCTAGTACAAGAACAGAAATTCACTGGGATGCTTTTATAGTGGCAGACTAGATTCTATGTTCTATTGTCGTTTGTCATCAAAAAATTTATCCAATTCTATTGATAGAAAACATTAAACTTGTACGTTCACCATTTTTACAAACATATTCGTTACACAATACGACATAAAAAAATGTAAATCAAGTTTAAAATTTTTTCTTGCTAATTTGCATCTTCATTGTTAATATTTTATTACTATTTCTTAGTGACATTTCAAATGGGAAAATTTTTTATTCAAGAGATATATAATCAGTGATATAAAAAATATTTCAAATTTACTCGATAAAAAATAAATCGTGCATTCAATTTTTTGTTCATTTAATTCTATTCGATATCTAGATAGAATTATATCTAATCCGTATATTATACGCAGATATAAAACGAAACGAATATAATAGTCGAACAAATACATTTCCGATTTTCTTGCTTTCTTATGTGTAAGAGAAAATGTTCGTAGACTTAATATATTTAAAAGATGATGGGCATTCAGCATGACGATAATTGTAGTGATGATAACGACGAACGATGATCGTTACGAATATGTTAAATTTATTTATAGATTTTTATTATTTTTTAAAGACGTTTTTTTCAACCGAATCTATGAATTTATTTTAATTTATTTTCTTTAGTTTTTTTTGTGAATGGTCTTAGAGTTTAGCAGAAACTAAATTGATGTATGTAATAAAAAAAGTTAGCAATGAAAATATTTGATTTTCCATTTCTTATTCGGCGATTTATCATGAGTTAATTTATTTTTTTTTGTTCGACAGACTTGAATTGGTGTAAGCCAATACAATTCTAATCCAACTAAAGTATGTACCGCAATGCATAGACTACCTAGAATTTTTTTGTGATAACGTTTCTTTACCTAAACTGCTGGCTTATAAATTCCGGACAAAATAAGGTGCAGTTGGTAGAATATACTGATAGTTAATTATCTCTTAAAACAGTATTAGAATTGTCATACAATTGAATTAATTTAGTCCTAGTGAATTTTCTAACGTTTTCACAAACTATCCCAGAGATAAATTACTCATAACATACCCTTCACACCTTTGAAATGACACTAATCTATTGACTTATTGCTTGTGAAACCTCCTAAGCGATCATGCTTGCGCTAGAAATGTGAGAAATTCATACAATTCCATAAATTTAATACATATATATATATATATATATATATATATATATATATATATATATATATATATATATATATATATATATATATATATATATACATATATATATATATATATATATATATATATATATATATATATATATATATATATATATATATATATATATATATATATATATATATATATATACATATATATATATATATATATATATATATATATATATATATATATATATATATATATATATATATATATATATATATATATATATATATATATATATATATATATATATATATATATATATATATATATATATTTATATTTTATTTGTATAATAAAAAAAAAAATAAATAAATATATATATTTATATATATATATATATATTTATATATATATATATATAAATATATATATATATTTATATATATATATATATATTTATATATATATATATATATATATATATATATATATATATATATATATATATATATATATATATATATATATATATATATATATATATATATACATATATATATATATATATATATATATATATATATATATATATATATATATATATATATATATATATATATATATATATATATATATATATATATATATATATATATATATATATATATGTATATATATATATATATATATATATATATATATATATATATATATATATATATATATATATATATATATATATATATATATATATATATATATATATATATATATATATATATATATATATATATATATATATATATATATATATATATATATATATATATATTTGTATTAAATTTATGGAATTGTATGAATTTCTCACATTTCTAGCGCAAGCATGATCACTTAGGAGGTTTCACAAGCAATAAGTCAATAGATTAGTGTCATTTCAAAGGTGTGAAGGGTATGTTATGAGTAATTTATCTCTGGGATAGTTTTCACAGGTCTAATGAAGAGTTACGTAGGTTATGTAATGCATAATATATCTGCGTACTAGTTTCACGCGCCTTACATTCTTATTTTGTTTTGATTTAAGTTTTACTTTTTCGTTTAATTTTTTTTTGATATTTATTTTTATTTTGCTTGATTTTTTCTGTTATCTTTTAAAATATTTATAGTTGTTTGTGTAAACATGTAAATTCTTCTGATCGTGCAAAAAAATAATTAGATTCTTTGTTATGTAAGATTTTTGATTTTTTTCTTTGGGTCACATGTTTTTGTGTGAATATTATGCAAATAATCTTTTTAATTTTAAATCGTTGTTGGTGTATTCTTATTGTTTGTGGCACTACATCTTAGAAAATAAAATTGTAGGAAGTGAAAAAATGAATAAAAAACTTGATTTTCGTCAGATTCATCCAAAATATTATTATAATATGGAAAAAATAAATATATTTGACTCTTAATTCTAGTTATTTAACTTTTACTTTTCGCTTAATTTTACTTCGATATTTATTTTCTTGCTTGATTCTTACTGTTATCGTTTTCGTTTCGAGAAAATATTGCAAAATCCAAAATTCATATTTCTTTCAAAATTCCAAAAATATTGTAAACATTAAATAAAATCAAAAATTCAAATTTTTCCAAAATTCTAAAAATATTGCGAAAATTATTACAAAATCTAAAATGCTATCATTTTTCAAAATTCTAAAAATATTCCTAAAACTGTAACAAAATCAACAATTTCCATGTCCAATTTCATGTCATACAAATAACTAAATTTTTGTTACCAAAAAATTGGCTAAAAAAGTAAATGAAAACTTATAATGCAATAAAATTCTCGATAATTCTTCGATCTCGATAATAATTTAATGTTCAATTACATTTAACTTATCATACAAATAATTAATTTTATTTTTTCTAAACAAAATAAATGAAAATCATTCTTTTGACAAACTTGACAACATTTTTTTGACAAACTTAAAAATTTCATAATTCTCAATAATAAATAATAACAAAATTTTATGTCATACAAATAATTAATTTCATTTTTTTCCCAAAAAATTGGTAAAAAAAATTAAAATCATTCTTTTGACACACTTGACAACATTTTTTTGTTAAAATTCTAAAGAAATAATCTCGATTTTGGTCACATATATCAATTCCAACCGTAATCACTTAAAATGAACGTTTTTCAAGCAAAAAATATACAAGTTTCCTTGTTTTGACCCACTTGAAGATTTTTTTGACATACTTTCGGACAGATATCGAACACATCGTCCTTTCGGCTTTTACCATTGAGTATACCTATTTTAAAAATCTAAAATTTTTGAAATACCTCAAGCCACTTTCTAGATTTCGTCAGTTGTGACGGACGGCCGGCAGACATAAATTTTTTTTGCTTTTTTAGAATCAGTAGGTCCTAAAACGTCTAGAAATGTGAAAAAAGTGGGGGTAAGAATTTGACGTTTGGCTCCTGAATGCAATGCTTAGGTTTTTTCAAAACCGATTCTAAAAAAGCAAAAAAAAATGTATATCATTACCTACGAAATCTAGAAAACCGCTGGAAGGATTTCAAATTTTTT